>JAAAQI020124806.1:0-14880 GCA_011800005.2 Stichodactyla mertensii
CCTGTAACTTACTTGGTCTGCAGAGTCCTGAGTACCGATTGCGCAACTTTTCGATTTTGCTGCACAGGAAAAAAAACCGGAGACACGAACTGCATTTCTAGACTGGTCTACCACAGGTAGCCCAGTAAAAAACACTTGCGACATGTCAATTTCTTTGCATGTTCAGTGGGATCGTAGGAGAAGGAACGGCTCTCACCAGAAATCAATCCCAAATATCCCATCCTCTTCAAAGGGGAGTATACTTCGAGTACAAGGTGATCGTAGGGGAACAGAATAATATGACTACAAGGTGGTCTAAATGCTAACGATTCCAGCAGGAGGTCCTGAGGCTTTCGTTTATTTTTGTTTAATAAAACAAAAATTTGACCTGTTAGAAATAATGCTTTTATTTGCAGCAAAAAAAAAAATCCTAATTCAGAATTATCGTACATTTGTTGCCAATCATTATCTAAACATACTGCTAGATCTTACTAGATAATCCTGAAAAAAAAACATTAATCTTAACTGAAAAAAACTTATTGTGAATGTTAACAGAAGTAGAACTTTCTTTCGATTTCAAAAATAACTGATAATAAAGAAATTTTATGTTTCAGTATTTACAGTTAGTCGAGGAACATTTTGAGTTTTATTCATCAAATATCATTAATAAAGAAATAACAATTAATGTGGTAGATGATTGATTTGTTTGCGTAATTCTACACACTGATCTCTGTCAATGAATAGAGTGTTAGCTTTGATGTCAATGTCTTCTTCCAGGGACAGCTGTCGCCTTATCAATCCCTTCAAAGATGCCTCTGCTTCAGCTAGCTTCTCTTGCAGTCTTTCTACATTGGTGCTTATCTCTACCACCTCACTGACAAGCCTGTACTGGACTCGGTCTCGGCAGAGCTCTATGTTTGGTCTTTGGGTTCTGTTCTCGATACGGGTCTGTGCTACTTTCATTGGTGCTGTTTTAAGAGCAATGGCTCTCTTGAGTGTGGCAATGTTTTCTTCCATGGCTGCAATTTCTTCTTTGACCTATTTAATTGTACACAAAAAATGTAAAAGGTTTCACTGAGAGTATGGGGGCCAGGGTTTATCAAAGGTTGAGGGAAAGGAAGTTACCTTACTTTCAAAAAGATAAAGTGGATTTTGTATGAGTGCATGGGCAACACTATGGCAAATTCATATCCATACCACACCAGTACCATACTTTACCATAGCCATAACTGCACATTGGATGATTCACAAGAAACAAAGGGAATCCATTTCAGTGTTACTGCATACCATGTATGTGTTGTAATTCAGTAACATACAATACCCACTCATGTGAAAACTGCTCTAAAACTGCAAATTGGTAATGCAATCTAACGTGACTGGAAGTCCTTTAAGTTTGTGATCATACACAAACCAATGAACCCTATCCAGAATAAATCTAACTGCATAAGTTTCATACAAAAGCATCTTTTCAGATTCTGATCTATTTAAAGCCAATTACCTTCTCCAAATGGTCCTCCAGTTTAGTTTTTGCCTTGAGAGTTTCTTCAATCCTGTGCTCAAAGGCCAGGTTTACAGCTCGACATTGTTTCATAAGGTCATCTAAAGTTTGATTCAAGATTCCATCAATGATGCTGCGAAAGTTAACTGAGGAGTTGTTTTCACGTTGAGCCTTGAGTAGATTCTTGTTTGAAAACTCTTCCCATTCATCAGGTGTGACAGAACTGAAGAAGAAGATTTGAAATTAAGTTACATTTGTCTGAATAAGAGTTAGCCCTTCATGTTATTGTGGCTTGGTATAGACGAAACAGTAAACCCACCTCAACTTGAGGCACATGTTTGTCATATCTAAGGGCATTTTAAAGTGGTTTTCATATAAGTGGAAACATACAGAACAGACTTACAGCACAGATATGATGTTCTATAACACTAAAATGGCTTCCCATTGTTTTCCTGTGAATCATGCAATCACAACTACCACAGTGATCGGGTGAACAGACCATGTTATCTAAATTGGAGAGTTGGGGGTCTTATTTATATACCCCAATTAATCTGTCAGTGTTTCACCTTTAACCTTAGTAGTGGGTTGTAAAGTAAAGGGGGAGTGGGCTGGTAAAATAAAATTTACCACCCTTTACTTAGTGTTTATTTATCATTGCCCACCCATTAAACACTGGCACAAAAATTGATAACCAACCTTGAGTAGTGCTCATTTTCTCTTGACCCACCCTTATTTGCAGGCTGAATTATAAAGACCTACCCCTTTTTCTACCAGCCCATCCCCCCTTAATTTTATGAACAGTCCCTTAGAAACATGATAAGAAATATTTCTTTAAAAATCAGGCAACACAAAGTTTTCCACTCACTTTTTCTCAATCTTAACAGGATCTTTTGCATAGCCAAGTCCTTGTGATTCATTATTGAGAGATGCACAAGTGCTGTCAATTTTGTTGGCTTGAAACTTGTCTTTTCGATCTTTCTGCAAGTAGTATTTTGCCGAGCGCAGCAACCTGGTGATAAGAATTAATTTGTCATGATTAAGAAGATCTAAATACCACCATTCTGCTGGCAAACCTCTGTATTTTCCATTCATTTATTCACTTCTCATTTATTCAAAATTGATAACTCCGTAAAATGTATCAGATTTCGCTGCTCTTTTAAGCACTAAGGTTTCAATTTCACTTTTCACTTCCAAAACAGTGAAGTTTTGTATTTATTACCTTATTTGTTCAGTTGCTTGTTCGATTGTTCTTTGTAGCAGAGCTTGAACTCCTCCGATAACTTCTACTTCCTACAAATAGTTGACAACAAGTATTAATGAAGAATTAACCTCTCTCGACACGTTGATCTGCTCATAGTCATAGGACCACTATAATCACCCATAATAGATACAGAACATGGGAATTCTACAGTTCTACTTGCCTTCAAAAGCTGCATTTCTACGTTATCGTGGACCAGATCAACTTTTTGCCTCTTTTCCCTGTTGACTAGACACTGTTGTGCTATCATCATAGGTAGTTCAGTGTCTGCAAGAGCCCTTGTTAACCTTGCCTTGAACTCAAGCATCGCCGCAATTTCATTCTCGGTAGCTTCTTGCTCGTTGTCTAATTCCGTTTTCCAGAAGTTAATATCATTAAGTCTTTGTTCTAGCTTCTTGTTCACGTCTTCTTGGGTTTCTACGGTACGGACTTCGATCTCTACGCGAAGTCTTTCGCTTTCGTCTCGAAGTCTTTCTGCGGCCGCACGCTCTTTCTCAGCTGTGAAATATTGCAGATGATTCGACGCGTGCCATTCCTCGGGAACGTATTTCGGTGGAGGTTGAACTAGCCTAGCCATTACAGCAACAATCTAGGAGTTTATCTGCAAATTTTCTAAGAGATCGGTGGTTAAATGTGGACTAGAACAGTATAAATTCGACAGCACCTCAAAACTAAACTTCTTGTTGCTGTGTTCGTATTATGCACAAAGTATCTTGTGCTTGTTTGCTCTGTTGCTATGCAACGATGGCATAATCTGATTGGTCGATTAGAAGCATCTGAGCCCACGGTAGGACCGCAGCGGTCTACCATAGCAATTCAAGATGGCGGACGAACATCAACAATTTCAAATCAGTTTAGAGGAAATATTTCTCGCGTCTAGAAAACTCCGTTTCTTGCATCTTAAGTCACAGGGAGAGGTATTATTTAGGACAAGATTATGTGGGGAATACTTTCCCTTGTTTCTAGGAGCTGATGTGCTGTCAAAGTGCTCGATTTCGGTCTCTAATCTCCCAAGAACTCACGCAAAGTTTGCCAAGAAGGGTCTGGCCACTAAAGTTAACTTCCCTTCGTTCTTGCGGATTAATGGTATCCAAGGAACTGGTAAAGGAGTTTGGTTTTATAGTATACAAGGTCTCTTTAGAGTGGCTTTTGAGATGTATTCTCGGGAAGAACAGTTAGATTTGTTGAAGTGTTTGCAAGGTGTTTGGACTTCGAGGTATGGGGATCAATTATTGGATGAAGTTATGAATCCTATGCGATTTGACGCGTGTGAGAATAAAGAGGAAAAGATGACCGAACATAAAAGGAAACCGGATAAACAGATTTCGACTGCTTCGAATGATTCTCAATATTATGCAAATCAAAGCAGAAACATTACTTGTTTAGGAGTAATGAACACAGATGTAGTGGAGCAGGACCCAGAAAGTGACACAGAAAAAGTCCAAAAGGACCACCTTTCTCATCAGGATTTCAGAGAAATCTTACCAGAGCTCACAGACCTCAGAAGAGCTGGTGATAGTATTAACAGTAGAAGTGAATTTGATGTAATATTCACAATCTTAAGAACGCTGTTACAGAGTTACAAAGCAGTCAACAATTCTTCAGATATTTCTTTTCTTGATTACCAACAAAGATTTTTGTATGTGACATGCAATTGGGTAGGCAATGAGTTTAGAAAATACAAAAAAGAAATATCCCAAAAAGTGACAGAGTTTAAGAAAAGACACATTTCTACAATTGACAGCCTCCCACCTGCAGAGAGAGTCATTTCAGAGCTTTTTCCAAAGTCAATGATTGTACTCCTTAAGACATGGATGGAAGTGGACACTCAAAAATCACAGTCTTTGATGTCTTTTCCTTTAATACAGCTGATATTAGAGTTCACTAATCAAACCCTGGTATCTGGAGTTGCTCATGTGTTGTATTCTCGGCTTATACGAACTGACAGTGTTTGATATTCATTCTTAAATTTAAGAATATGAATATTACCATGGGAGGAGGGGGAACAAGGGAGGAATTTCAAAGTTACAATGCAGAAAGTAAAAAACTTGGAGGTGCAGCTGTAGTAAGTCACTAGAAAAATGATTAATAATAACTACTACTATGCAATCACTTTTTATCATTAATAAAAGAGATGTCTAATATTAGAATTAGTTTATTACTACTTATATTTATTTTATACAAACTTTTATGTGTAAATAAATTAAAATCCATTAGATCTCATTAATAACTGGTTAGAAAGGTTTCATTATATACAAAAGTTCTAAAACCAACCAGTATAAATAAATAGTAATAGTATGTACTATAATATCCTTTTTTCTTTTTGCATGTATGTGTACATTAAAGGTGACTCCTATGTAGTACAAGTACAATATCTGTTAGAATCTTATGATATTGTTACTGTAGATGCTATGAGATTCAAGGAGAATTCATTGGAGGACTTGGGAATTCCATGTTGAATTTCACTTGAAAAACCATATCACACTCATCTCTTTGTGACTCATGCGATATCTTTTTTCTTGCAAAATTCAACGAGGAATTCCCTCATCCTCCAATGAATTCTCCTATAGTATTATATGTTCATCTATGACCTAAAGCCAATTTCTTCTGGACCTCTTTCTTGTATATCTTGCATCTCCATCATTTCATCAAACTGATGTAGATGAAACTTGGATACCTGATGGCCTGTTAATGTTTTGATGGCTCTGTATCCTTGGATTGTTTCAAACACAACAAATATTGTCATCACAATGTTCATGGCACGTTCCATTGGCATGATTAGCATGCTTTCATTTAAGAGTAGAACAAATGTTAGAGGTAGCTGGAGAACTAAGGTGAGAAGCCAAAAGCCTGCAAGTTCAGGGACCTGGAAATAGATACAGAATGGCAGGAAATAGGATTTAAGGAAAAAGTTGCAAGACAAATCATGCTTACTATCTCAGAGCTATAAAGCTTGTGTACTAGCTGCTTTTTGCTGTCCCCCTTTACCTGTCAGAGTAGTTTTCTAGTTTTGTAATAACCATAGATTTTCATGACAGAGATTGCAAATGTAGTGTATTCTGATTTTTACCACACTAATAGAAATTTCACTTTCTGATGGTTTGTTATCTATGGTAAATAAATATCCATACCAAAGTTGATTGTGTGCCTGCTCATGTGAAACACCTTATTTAGGTTTTCCCTCTTCTCACAGAGTTCCTATTACTAAATTTGTTTTGGATTGATTCTCATCAGAAAAAAATTCTAATAGTTTTGTGTTGTATGTCCTCCTGTACCTTTTCCTGGAGATTTCCAATGTAACCAAGATAGAGCCGAGTTGTTTCCACAATTGCCATAACAACATAGATAGCAATCAAAAGAAACTTGTAATAGAAGTTCAGGTTGTCATACTATGATGGAATAAAAAGTTATTGTTAGAACTCAACTCACTGACAAGAAATGTACAAGCAACATGGTACAGTGGTTTTGAAAACAGCCTCAAAATGATGAGCAATGACAATCTGCATATTGAATGGGGAATATTCTTTGAAAAAAAGGAAACTATACCTTAGCTGCTAGCATGACCAATGCTGTCAAAAACCAGAAAGGAGAAAAGTAGACATTGAAGTACAGTGCCATTTGTAAGGAAAGATCAGAAACAAGCTCATTACCTGGAAATAAACATTCAATCATAATCAGAAGAACCTTTATCCCACAGTGGCAATGTTGGAAAAAGCAATGTTTTTCCACATGGCCTTGTATATTCAAACACTTCACAAGTGTTATAACACCTTTAATTGTAATCATTCAAGAAAACAGAAACATACAAATGATTAACATAAGGGAGCTTTTGACCCTCCTTTACTGAACTAGTATCATAGCATGACGTCCATAACCATTAGGATTAAAACCAGCTATTTCAAAACGTATAATAAGTTAAAATATTCAGTTTGCACTTGAGAAAGAAACAACAAAAGCTTATGATGAAACTTTCATTGTTTCTCACTCAAGTTCAGAGCTTAGCAGGGGTAGTTCCAGGATTTTTTCTAGAGAAGTGTGTGTCTGTAGTATTTGCAAGTGGCACATAATAGAAGTTCAGAAGGGCACTTTCTTGTTGTTAGTGCAGTGTAACCTACCCCCACCACCACAACCCTGAATCCGTCACTACGTAGTAACATGATCAAGTTTGTATCCATGGAAACAAGGTATACATTTTTGCCCCAGTGCTCAACACCCAGCATAAATAGAAAATGGAAGGTACGAAAAAAGGAAAAAAAATTGAAAACAGTTAGTAGCAATATAAATTATGCTCTTTGATCCCTAAAGAGAAAAAAAACGGGAAAAAGTCGTGGTTTTTAAGCTTCTTTTGGGTCTCTTTCATTATTTAATGAGATTAATTTCGCATAAACAGTTAACGATTTTAAGCAATCTTTACCAGCGTTTATAAGATGATGTCTTGGGTAATCCCTTATAGACCGTGACACTGGAAACACAGTCTCTGTAACTGAGGTAACAGCAGATCGCAAACTCTGTCCAATGTTTACCGCCATTTTCAAAGTTTGTTTACAGCACCTTGTACCATCATGCAATGCGCGCCCAATCCTACCCACAATGCTTTGGTGTCTGCAAATCCCATGAACCCTTGCGAACTTCATCCAAGATGGCGCAGATCGGTTCGAGATATTTTCTTCGAGGCAATCGTTTAAGATGCTCAATATTTGGTAACTTATTATCTTAAATTACTACTTTTAACAGTACGTGTATGTTTTATAGGCATTGATTTAACTTGCTGATGCAATATTTTGAACATTTATTTTAAAATAGGTCGCATTTCGGCATTGAGTCGACAGGTCATTCGTCCATTTTCAGTAAGCAGCACCAACAACGCATACAGTAAGTATGTTCGTAGATTGTCTTTCTGATCGTATCCTCTGCTCATTCTTTATTTGTAATTGTAATATTTGCAGAATATGTTACTGAGGAAGCTCAAGACACGCCTATGGACATGCAATCGTCAACAGATCGCAATGCGACGACTTTGTTTTTTAGTGAGCTGATGCGTGGTAAGTGTCCGTACAATGTACTAACTTTTGTAACAAAATTGTAATTGCATAAAAAGAAATCAAGAATGTTTGATTTTCTTTTCCTCACGCATGATACGTTTTTGTTGACACAACTTTTTACGCACCTGTCGATGTTATGTCGGCGTATGGGGCAGGGGGAGGCCTGACTTATGTTGGAAAATTTGATTCTTTTACGAAATTTTCACCCTATGAACTCCCTTCCCTGAGGCTAAAACTATTGCTCTATTGTCTTTGTTTTCAAACTGTCCTTATCCCAGGCAAGTGTTCATTCTAAATCCTAGGCCATGGAACAGCAAATCAAGTTAAATCCCTGCCATAGGCCTGGCTTCCCCCTGCCAGCTTAAAATTATGAATGGGGTGTATTGATTGACCCATCTACTTACCTAGGTCTTGGAATAACATTGAGCAAGATGTTTCAAGAGCCAGCAACAATTAACTACCCATTTGAAAAAGGGCCACTTAGCCCCAGGTTCAGGGGGGAGCATGCACTAAGGAGATATCCCTCTGGAGAGGAAAGATGCATTGCTTGTAAACTCTGTGAAGCTATCTGCCCTGCTCAGGTATTTAAAGTCCATAGAAAACAAAGAATATACATGAATACTAATTTCCTTCTGCTTCTCCAATTGTGGACTCACTAGGCTTGGTTAATAAACTGTTTGTTTGCCAATCAGGACTTCAGCTGCTTTTTTAATCCTTGAAATACTCCAGTTTCGAGTTCTCTGTTGCTCAGTGTTAGCCTCATTTCAGTGTTAAAATATTCACAACTTCAACAATACAAACAAGTGAAATTCCATGGATTTTCACTTAGGCTTGTGAATATTCTACACAAAAACGAGGCTAACACAGAGCAAAAGAGAACTCGAAACTGGAGTATTGTTGGGCTCCCATTTAAGATCTCCCTTTATACTCCAATGGTCCTTAAGATTTTAATTTTTAAAAGGTATATAAAAACATATGCATTTTCATTAGATAAACATTATATACATGTATCTATGTGGTTTGATATTCATTTTAGGCTATAACAATTGAAGCTGAAGAAAGAGCAGATGGCAGTCGTCGTACAACACGTTATGATATTGACATGACCAAATGTATTTATTGTGGTTTCTGCCAAGAGGCTTGTCCTGTTGATGCAATTGTTGAGGTAATCACAAAAATCAAACATTTCTTCAATACATTGATTTCTTTCATTAAGTTTGGGAAGTCACAGCAGTTTAGCTACATCAACTCCACGTCTAGGTTATTGTAATAACTACCATATGTGACTTATACACTAATAATAATTATTATTTAAAGCAAAATTTGAGTATGTAAAGCAAGTTATATGATACAAATTTTGGTGTTTGTTTTTTTGCTAATTTGAAAGCAGGAAAAGTTTAAATCTTTCTGCAGTATTTCATTTCTGGCTTACTTTCATGTTTCAGGGACCAAATTTTGAATTTGCCACAGAAACTCATGAAGAACTGTTATACAACAAAGAGAAGCTTTTAAACAATGGAGACAGATGGGAAACAGAAATAGCTGCAAACCTACAAGCAGATTTCTTGTACAGATAGATACTTCTGGATTACCTTGATAAAATAATAGTGGTATGATTATTGCTGAATTCATTGGCATGAAATCTTTGTCTGAAGCAGAGACATAACTTCCTTTTTGTTGCCCTGGATTCTGTTCTACTGTGCCAGCTCATTGAGTACTGAAATATAAACTTGTTTTGGATGTACTGAAATGAAAACTTGTTGTTGATTAAGCAGGTATACTAAAATACTATGTATTACACTTTGCTTTATTAATTGATGTGTATAAAATGGTTTTCATTCAATAAAAAGACCATATTATGTGTCTTTCAGTATTTACATAGGTGGATACAATTCAATCATAATATACATGTAACTAGGATATTGATGTGTTTCTAGATGTTACTACTGTAAATTGTTTTGGTTTGGAGTCTTATTGTTCCATCAATACCCTAACCAAATTTCATGACTTGTTAATATTAAATTCTTGAACAGCATTAGTACACAGTAGCTTTCTTTGCAGCTCAGGTCATCTGGTACTGTTCAACGTACAGTATGTTGGTTACATAATTAATTATTTTCCATACATCAGATCACTTGTCAAACAAAAGGATACAATTAAAGGTTTGAGGCAGAACTATATATGGCTATTTTAAAAAAGGTTGAACAGGTGAATGGCAAATGGCGATTGATGATTGGGGATTGCACAACCAAAACAAATTGTGGGGCAGTAAGAATTTCTTCATATTCACTTCTAAATACCTAAACAATGTCTATTGAAGATCTTTGCTTAATGGTACAGGCATTGTTTAGGTATTTAGAAATGAATATGAAGAAATTCTTATTGCCCCACATTTGCTTTCAGTCATGCAATCCCCGATCACTGTTCACCCCGTCAACCTTTTTTAAAATAGCTTTATGCAGTGATTAGTTAGCTTAAAAATTTTGTAACACCTTCCTTTTATGTCATACAACCCCCCCCCCCCTTTTGGGAGCTCAAAAGGTTGTGATTCTTCTCATAGCTCCCCTCCATAATTTCATGTCTAGCTAGCTTGGAATTGAAGATAAAAACTTCAGGGTTATTGCCTAAGATTTTCTGTCCAATGAGACTCATCATCATCTATATCATCTTGTTTAACTGTTTCTGAAGGTTTTACCAATTCTCTCCATAAAATTTCTTCTTGACATCTAGGACATTTTCCATCTAGAGGAAGGCAGAATATACCATCTTCATGGTTGTGTCGAATGAAAGCCTTGGCCAAACAGATAGTATGTGCAACCATGGTACATTCAGGTTTAGGACAGTGAACAGTTGGATCTTCAATCTGTTAAAATAAAAACAAAAAGTGAAGACATTCCCTTTAGCAGTATAAGAAATAACATTATTCTAATACCTTGAGTTTGGCTGAGCACTGAGCACATCTTTTGCTCTGGTACATAGGAATATGCAAATCATCTTCCTCCATTACTTTCTTTTTCTTTGGTTTGTCAGTTGTAAGAGGGCCATAGGCAATAGGCATGTGAAGAGGTGGTTGCTGACAAGGGTCAAATTCCATTTTGTAGTCCTGAATTAACCATCTTATAGTTAATGGTAGTCTATTCCAGGGGCCGACTCGGAGCAGTTCTGATAGAATCCTGAAGGCAAATGCCACATGACTTTCTTTTGACTTCCTATTCTTTGTGCATGGTACATTCTTGAGACGACGAGTTCTTTGTGGATTCTGCCAAGCCCATTCAAACTTCAAAAGATGTCATGGAGTTAACAAATGAAGTCTGCTAAACATTTAGTAACTTGCAAAGAAAGTATACTCTACCTGGAGAGCAATAACATCATTTGGGAAGCCATGTACAATCATTATCATCTCCCTGTGCAAAACCATTGAAAGGTATTTCACAAACCATCAATAATCAGGAAACAATCAGGCCCTTGATATCCTATTTTGGATACCAAAATATGTGTGCCCACCCTAGAACACTTTCAAAATGTTTTATTCCCTCCCTTTTGAGGTACATAAAATATGATGACCCTCTCCTTATTTGCATCCCTTCCTCCAAATTAAGTAAGAGAGAAATACCAAGAATGGAAGCAATAAGCCATGTAAAGCCCAAGGGCTTTATAGGCTTATTGCTGACATTCAAGGTATTTATGTGTCTTATTGTATACCTAAAGAGGTTTTCACAACATGGCAATTCTCGAGAGAAAACAGTGTGCTAATACTCATGCATTCATACATTGATTGTGTTTTTCGGTAACAAGAGCATGTGTAGAAGATAACTACGTCATAGTGAATGCTTTGACTCATCCCACATGGAGAGGGGGATGCCAAGAGATCACCTGATGAAGCCAGGAGGGCAGGGTTGACTCTAAGCCAAGGTCTCACCAATAGTCTTCTAAATAAGTAGTCCATTTTTGGGATGTGCTTCGCAATCCTGCCTCAGATACGTTGAGTTTGTAATAGGAAATGAATTCCTCTTTACAAATTTAAGGGTATTTATCTAGATATTGTCCTCATTAAGATATTCAAGGTCATTTATTTAGATATTGCCCTCATTAACGTATTCATCGGGCTTTATCCTAGAGGTTGGGAAATGGGGAGAGTACAATGACCACACTACCTGCCTAGTTTCTACTTTCACATGCAGGTCAACTTGTTTGCAACACAAACGGATCCCATAAACTAAAAGAATGTAAAACAAAAAGCAGTCTGGCAGAGGAATGAAGGAGGATAGGTTTAGTCAGCATATTATCAACTGGGAGAGTAGACTACACAAACATAAAAACCCGGTATAACGAAGAAAAAAATCAAACACAAGTAAGTAACACTTAAGCTACAAATTCATGTATTACCAAGGTTTCTTTTTGCTAGTTTTGTACGCGCCTCCCTTGTCCACACCACTGTTGTGTTGTCTTATTCTCCTCGCGGGGTTGACAGTATATCCAATGTAAGTATGACCCCTGTATTTTGGATTCACGCAGCTCAACAAATAGACTCCGTGGAAACCGCTCCCTGTCTTATTATTGTCCATTTTGAGCCTTTTGATCAAGGAAACTCGCTATCAAATCGATTTCAAAGTAAATTTGTCCATTTCATCCGCCATTTTTTAAAGTTACTAGTTCCCATTCTTTTTCGTCCAGCCTGTAAACGAGGCTGCGCGTGTTTTCAAAATATAGAGGACGCCTTTTGAGAAGAAAAAACTTTTTCCCTCCAAATAAATTCCTCGAGCGTATCACAAAAACAGCCGTAAAACAACCCATTACTATCAAAAATGGAAACTCTTTTAACCTATGCTGACTCTTCTAAGCTATGGACAGGATTGGTTTTGTTATGGTCACGTTTTTACGAGCTCGTCAAGACACGAAGTGAAGAAGTGGTTCACTCAGATGACTGGCAAATTCGCCTTAGTTTAATCCTTTTTTTCTGTACTCTTGTGAACATTGTACTTATTGGACTAGCATGGAAAGTCTTTGGAGAAAACGTCTCTACTATATTCTATAACAAGCCTAAGAGCCCTTTGAGGCGCTTAGAGAACCTGGATGGGTCGTCAAGAAGCATGGAAGAGTTGATGGCAAAGAAAATACAGTGAAAGCTTAATGCCCTCTCTAAAGCTTATGGTACTTGGTTACTGTGGCTTATCCTACAGAACTAGCACTATCTAGTATAGGTAAGCAAGAAGTAGAGAGAATTTTGTGAATTTTCTGTGAGCAACGTGATACAAGGCGAACGTGAACGTAGTTAACTATCAACCATGATGTAAAAGCAAACCTTGTGGTAGGCTTGAGATGTTGACTTGATAAAATTTTGCATAGCAGTGGTTGCCATTTTGTTATTCTGGGTCACAGCATGGCAGACTAGAAGACTGAACTTTATAATGTGCAGGAAGCTAGGCATGAATGTCAAAGTAAAATCCAGATAATATTCAATGAAATATTGGAAACAGTTCCTGGGGTGGGAGAGGACCAGAGACCCTGTCTAATCTAAGTTGTGAGGACAAGTAATCAATAATAGACCTCTCTAGCTTGGTATGCAAATGGCTCATTTCAGACCATGAGACATTCTCTGGGGAATAGTTCTTTTATGATTAACGTGTTAAAATATTAACATACGAAAGAATCAACTCCCCAGATTGACATCACATGGTCTGAAATGGGTAAACAAACAATGAAGCTAGATCATTCACTATTTATGTAAGGGAGGGGACTGGCAAGAACAAAGCGGAATCAAAAATTCATGACAGATCACAGAAAAAAATTATGCATAGAAAGAGAGAATAGGAGTAGGTGTGTAATGTCAAACCCACTATGATGAAGGTATAGATATTTCCTAACAAACAGCAAACACCCATTCATGAAAGCTGCTGTGGCTTGCTTGTAACTTTACTGATGATCATAAACATATTTAATAAATACTGATGACTTACTAAATAAACATATTTTTAGTTTCAAATTAAACTATAATAATATTGTAACATGATTAAAATTAATAAATTAATAAGAGCATCCACATAGTTTAAAAATCTTAAATTTTTCAACTGTTTAACATTGTTACGGCTCTTTTAAATTATATTACTTACCTGCTAAAGCAAAATTACATTTATTTCCTTTTATGGTATGTTTAAATGTATTTATTGTATGAAAAAATAAAATTGCATATAAAAATATACACACAATTCATTGGTTTTACAATACAGGTCTATGAAGAACAATTTTATTTAATCTGTTAAACAATGTTTGGACTATGAGACCCCTCCCCTCAAGGGATCATTTGTGGTCACTATAGCCAAAGTCGTACAACTTTTCAGAGGGCTGAAGAGTGGTGTTCAAATGAGTAGGAAATGACTGCTACTAACTCCAGTATGTAAATCATAAATTATATGGTTTCTTGTTTTTGTTTTGTGTGTGAATCGACATCCAATTCATAGTTCTGAAACTCCATGGTTACTGTTAATGCTATGTCCCACAATCCAATCTCTTAAATGATTTTGATTGTTATAGTTATTATTGGTATAAGCCAAAGATCTTCCACTAGAGGGATTCCAAGATCTTGCGTACAGTAGGATTCACCTATGAATTGGCAATAACAATTACGTTAAAAATCATTAAATGACTCATGAATAATTAATGAGCAAAAACAATAGAAATCATTGACCATGGAGGAGATTGTAATTCAGATACAAAATCGTCTCCATTTCCATAAACTTTAATTTGGATTTTCTCAGCCAAACTTGATTCATTTCAAAAAAATCAGCTGAACATAAGAACATACACCTAGACGTTGCTTAAAGTAGTTCAAAACATTTGCATCCATGTTGTATCAGATTTACAATCACTCACCTTTGGCTCATGTTGTAAACACTACTTATAATACTCATGAATAATTTAAGTAATATATACAATATGAGTAACAATGCTGTATCTGATCTACAATCTCTTGCCTGTGGCTCGAGCTTGTATATCAGATACAGCATTGCTACTCATATTGTATATATTACTTAAACAACTCATTAATATTCATTAGGCCGAAGACAATAGAAAATCATGACCGTGAAGAGTGTTGTAACTTCTGA
>JAAAQI020124817.1:0-14878 GCA_011800005.2 Stichodactyla mertensii
AGAAGAAGAGAAGGAGGAGGAGGATGAGGAGAAGGAGAAGGAGAAGGAGAAGGAGGAAGAGCTAAAGGAATAAAAAAGATCTAGAATAGTAGCTAGTAGAAGAAAGAAATAATGATACAGAACAACGAGGGAGTAAGAACATAAACTAATAAAAAGGGTTGCAGTCAAGAGATAAAGAAAACGAAGCTCAGAAATCTTTAGAGCATAGATATTGGAAAATGTGAGAAGCTCTCGCACTATGACTTTTAGCACTCTTCAATAACCTCAGTGATTGATAATATTTATCATGGCTGGCAATCATTTGCTAAAAAAAAGCCAATCAGGTTCAAAGTAAAAAAACGAATCTCTAAACGCTTTTAATATTTAGTAAAATGTCTTCAGAAGTTCAAGATTCTGAGTGTCGTCACTCGACTGATGTTTCGTTCTTAATGGTTAATTAATTGTAGGATGGGTCATAAAGGTTTTAAAGGGTTAATACTTGTACAGCGAATGGGACTTGAGTTCTATTGTACAGCTGGATAGCCTTCGGGCAAAAGCTAACGATATAAGGATAAAATAAACATGAAAACATTAGAACTGTACTCTGGGAAGGCATTGCGCCAAAACCCGCTGAAAGGTAAACGGATGAAAGAGTTAGTCGCAAGTGGAATTCACCTCTGAATTGAAACTTAGAATGAATGAAACTGCAGCTAAAAACACCATTAAGTGTGACTAACTGGTTTTATTTTTAATTAAACTGATCCTTCTCACGCTTATAGAGTGTGTTTAGGCTTGCTCCGTCCACTCTGTGGGACGTTTGTTTTTCAAAGATGCTTATAAAGTACTTGAAATTGATTTTCAATGCTGCGCCAACACAATCGTTCCTTGCTGTCTCTTTTGACATTTTTGAAGAACAAATATTAAAAAAACACGGCTGGAAATTTTACAAACCTGTAAGCAGCGGAAGGCGGGCAAAATGACCAAGAAACAAGGCAATCGCTGTCGGTGCAACTATTACAGAAAAATCGTCAACCAAAGTTTGAGAGAATTCGAAACGAATTGAAATGATAACTTTTGCTTTCATCAAATAACAGTTAAGTAAATTCAATGAGTAAATTAGACTTGCTTTTTAAGGTGACTGCTTTGTCTAGGTGTATATAAGCGTTTTCTGTGATCACCCGTTAGAGTCGGGCACATCAAAGTCAACCACATGTTGGCTCGCTCAGCGTGTTTTCTCGTGGGGCTTCTGGAAGCCGGGAGTCTTTGAACTTAGCATTTTCAATAAAAACTGTCTTTTTCTTTCAAGGTTTCTGTTTCTTTCAAAACGTTTAGAAAGCATGGCCACTCTAGGCGCTGTTTCTAGGGCTAAACGGCTGGTCACTTTGGGGTGAGAAACAAAGAAAGCTTGTATGCGAACTTGAAAGTACGGATGCGTCTTCGTGAAAGCTAAGGTAATGATAGTTCAGCTGAGACAGTGTTTTGTACCACTGCTTAAATGAATAGCGACTTAAACGTGAGAGTACTGATTTTCTTGGTTGGAATACGGCCGTTTTTGAGAAGGATTTGGCTATATTTACGTCTGTGTGTCATAAATGATACTGATTCTAGTTCTGGAGGTGAGGTTCTGGTCCCGGTCACGTTGTCAGATTTAAACTGACTGCGATAGAAGTGTTAACTCACTCGCCCGCCACGTTTCACATTAAGAAAGACCGATATCAGATAATTGGTATTTAACTATGTCTTTTATATAAATATATACAAATACTAACTTCTCACTGAATAATCAATAAAACTTCTGTTTAAACTTGACATCGCCAGGAAACGATCAGTTGTGACGACTACAATAATTTTTAATTTAGTGGATTTACGAAGATGATACCAGAAAAATTCTATACGCTGGTACAAATTTCACATACATTTATGACTCATTCTTCGCTTCTTTTGATTATTTATCTATCTTTTTGCCAAAAAATATACTTTTTATCTCGTTTATGTAGTAAAATGAAAAGGCCTAGAACTAGGAGTGGGACTGTCTAGGACTTCTTGTTTACGCAAAACACTACAAATTTCTAGAGAGTCGAGGACTGCATTTCTGCATGTGTGTGCTGCGGTAATTATTTATTGCAACAGAATGAATTACGAATAGAAGGGAATGGGATGCAAAAGACGCACGAGAGATGAGGTGAGGTGAGAAAAGAGGGGGAAAAGAAAAAGTAGGATTCAATTCCGTAGCTAGAGTGCTAGTTGCACTCAGACCATATATTCCGATGGTTTTCTAGTGTTTTAGTTCTACTCCGTGCGAATTGTGCGAGCACTTTAGTGGTTTTAAATAATGATAGACAATTTTTTTTCTTGTGATAAAGTACAAAGCCTTAAAATGATGGATTTTATTTCAGAGTAAAATTCAAATTCAATTCTACTGGAATTCTTTTTTTAATATGCTAGATTTTGAATTTTACTCTGAAATAATCCATCATTTTAAGGCTTTGTACTTTATCACAAGAAAAAAATTTAAAAATTTGTAACTGAACTTGACAATGTTTAGAGCGATATAAGTTTCTCGGGTTATTCGGTTATGAACTGAGCTGTTTAATCCTCAATTTGTCCCCAAAAAACTTTGGCTCCTTTAGGAATCTTCATAGATATAAACTTGAGTTTATTCCATCATTTCACGTGGGATAACGGCTCATCCAGTATGCGGTATCACTTCATTATGTACAAACATTTTCAGTGAATAGTTGAGTAAAATGAACTAAAGTGAATTTTTGCAGTGCATTTTGAAACTCTTATCTTTTGAAAATCTTCTACCAGATTACAATACTACTGAAGTCATTTTCTGCTACCAAACAATCACCCACTGTCACACTGAAGTGTTAGCTATGTCTTCCCTTGTATACGTTTTTTCCCCAATTAATATTTTGTCAATATTGTTGATATTTTCAAGCCAATATTCTGTATTAAACCAAAACATCTCAAAATATTTGCTCCATTTTTGATTACTTTATCACTGAGACGTGCTCCTTTATTGGTAGAGCTGTTTAGAAATCTCCTATAATTAGGTCCGTGGACGGCTTTGTATGTCACGGCAAGGAAGCGCGTTGAGAGCTCAGCCATAACTTTGTATCCACAGGAATTCACTCGAACCCATGTGTACCTAATTTCAATTTACTAGTACACTAAATAACCGAGCAAGATGGATTTGTCCTTGGGCCTTTCTTGTTCTTTTCCTACGGTCTCTCGTTTCCGGGGCGTCCTTTCTTTTTACAGCCAAAACAATATTCAATTTCTTAGAGAGGTTTTCAGAGCATTTTAAAAACTCACGATAAGAGACTCACTGCAGTCTTGATGATATCCAGGCTTCCAGATTGGCAAAGCCAAAATTTTATTCGTGATATTATTCTTATCATTTATTTATATCGTTTATGCAATTTTAGCTCCGATAATTACATATGATCTATTGCTTGTGTAGCAAACTTATACGAATCTATCTTGAACATTATTAAACTGACTTCATGGGTCGATTATTACGTTACGAAAACAGAAAATAACTGAATAACATTTATTTTCCACTTTCCTTTTCGTTGTGTTTGTTTTTTAAACGATCAAATTTGATATATCAGACTGATTTTTATTTCTCGTAAACGTAGTTATATGGTTCAGTTTTATCTCTGTAGGTCGGCCCGGAGAACTTGTATTCTATAAACAATAAACACAGCCCTTCGTCGTAGCTTCCTCTCCTAGACCTCCTGTAGCACGCGAGTCCAATGTCACTCCACGACGAACAGTGTTTACGGTTAAGAACTGAGTTAATATGTCTTAATATTCATTAGCTCCTGAGCGGCATGTTGAATTGTGTGGAATACCACCCCAGGGGGCTGATTTCAAATTAACTAGACTCCTCCTCAAGGGGTAACAAACTGCTCAAATAAGGGAGCAGATCAGACTCCAATGGCCGATAATCCGAGGGAATCGAACACGTCTGAACACAAGGGACAATCGGTGTGAGTTGAAATCATAATCATTTGATCTTGTTGTTAAATGTAAGTTGAGTGATTTTGTAGTTATTGTAAGGGGTGTTAATTTTGAGCACTTCCTCCGCCTCTTCTATTGACTAACTGAAAATATGATCAACACTGTCTCTTAATCCATTCGCATCAATCTCGACTCACTCGTCTTTCTATCCGCTTATCCAAAGCTTCTTAGGTTAACCATGAACGATTGGCACTGCCAGTATACCTTACCACATACGGCTGATATCGTTGCGTCTCGTTATACCGGACCGAGTCTCGATTTCGGTCACACGGTTCCCCTTACACATGCCCCGGTCGACATTCATCAGACAAGTAGCCAGTTTTCCAATGGTAACCAATATTTCCTCGACAACAATCAAGCTATCGGGTCGAATCACACCCCAGTGGCATCGAATTCGAGCCAGTATCATCGAGCCAACTGCTTTAAAAGCACTACACAAAGTACGAAAAAAGCCCCACATCAGTCCGAGAAGAAACGATGGCAGACTGCAGACTTCAGATGGATGTTCACGAAGCGAAAAGGTAGGCCAGAAGAAAATAAATTCCACAATAAAAGCATGCAACGAAAAGGTTTTGAAATTCACTTCATAATCCGGCACTAGTATGGCTTCTTCAAACTATTTACCTGAAATAAAACTCCTGAGATTGCCGGCTCTTCAGATAATTTTTTATCAAAAATACCTGAACATACCCTAAAGGCGTAACTTCGTAAATTTTATGCTGTTGTTTTTTTTACGAGCGACGGAATTTCTTCAAAAATAACTATTTAATATAGAGGACAAGGTCTTAGCTCCGTTCGACGATGATAATCATTGACTAAGAACACCCAAGTAAAGTATATCGAAAACTTGCTTTTAATACCTTTACAATCTTAAATTATTGATATCTAAGGATTCATTAAGGGGAAAAGCGATATTTAGAAGGGAAAGAATTTGATGTTCAAAGGGAAATTTTCACAAATAATAAAAGTAAAATCATTCCTAAGAATAGCGGTGTGTGGTAGATTGACCAAGTTCGTGAGCTTTCCATGCAGTTCGATAATAAAAACACTGTCTGCTAATTAAGACTTCAAACTCTCTAATAAAACCCATTATTTTCTGTCTCATTGAAAAAGTTTTTAAATCAAAACAGTCCTGCTATGAAGTTAATTGAATTACGTAGAAGATGTGGAGAAAATTTGTCATAGAACTAATTTGAATATCTCAGCTACAATTATAAAATTCAGTTTGCATCTTCAGTTTTTCAAATTCTAACTTAGGTAAAAAATAATAACAAATAAGCAGAAACTATTTGTTCTCTCTTGTATCTAAAATTAGATGTTTTTTTTTAAAAAAAACTGATTTTGGAATATTTTGGTCAGAGAACATTCGCTTAACTGAAATTATTTGTACGCGTGAGCAGTAAACGCAAAATCTATCGAATTCACCTGAGGCATATTTAAAAAATCCATACAAGTGAAAAGTAGATTGTTTTATCTTATTACTTGGTATATTTTGATCTAATTTGTTCTAATTGAGGTATCTAATAGACTAAAATCCGATAAGACAAAAATTTAGCGTTATCTTTTCAGTCTGTAGCCACACCTGTCTTCAAGGGTTGTCTACCCACTTTGAGTAAACAACTATCTTCAGGTGGTTAGAACTGCCTGCTCGCTTCAGCCGCAATTCCGCCGAGAATAGCAATGACACATGAATATCTCTGGTTTGAAAGCTTTTTGTATATTTACCGTTACGTTTTCAGTAAAAAAAGATGTCATATTTAGACGAAACTAAGAACAATGAACTCAAACTAAAAATGCATGCGCCCATTCCAGAATTAAGGTGTTTTTGCAGGCAGGCAGTTCTGAATAAAGAACTGGGTAGATTACAGCCATCTTTTGAAACTTATTCGACTAATTCTCTCTGCTCTCTCTCCCTTAAGCTCTCTTTAGCACAAAAACACAGACAGGCCTAGTTTAGCTGACATATTTTCCACGGCAGTTGATACGTTTTCGAAAATACTTAGCTGAAGAAAGTCCAAAACATTGCTGTACTACAATCTGGCTCAAGAGACATCTTGATTCCTGCAGAGACTTATCTGATATATTACGCATTTTCCTTTGATATGTACATGTGTGATTAGGAGCTAAAAGATCTTGAACCTACAAAAAGCGATAACAATTATTCAACTATCTCCTCAGCGAAGATACATCTTTTCTCAGATAAGAACAAGATAGCAATTGAAAAACCATTTCTTTATTCAGATTTCGAACAGTTTAAAAATATATATATTTTAACATTTCAAATACAATGTAAAATCGAGGTATATATTTTTGAATAACATATTTACAGCCGGGTCTTTGATTCACTTTTCGACTTTTTTTCGCTTGGTGAGATTGTAAAAAGGATTTTAACCCACTTCCAAACATTTTTCATTTAGTGATGGCCGAGGTTTCCTCAGTTCAGTTCTAGACCTCTTAGCATTCAAGTTTTTATATTTATGTCCTTATTTATATCTTGATTACATGTTTTCTGTGGGTAGGTCATTCAAAGCCAATAAATCCCGCTCGAGCAGACAAATCTACAGAGAAAGAAGTCTCTTTACCGCCTCACAAGAAAAGATTTACGTTTACTCAACATCAGCTTGTTGAACTGGAAAAAGAATTTCATTTCAGCAAATACTTGACAAGAACTAGACGCATAGAGATTGCAGCCAGTCTCAAACTTACCGAGGCGCAGATCAAGATATGGTTTCAAAATCGGCGAATGAAATGGAAGCGAGAGCTAAAGGATTCTCTACAGAAGCCAAGAGTACCACAAGAACAGCCAGCACAAATGCAAACGAACAGCATTCACAGCAGTCATTCGTATAGTTATCCGGTAAACCCGCAAATAAATCACTCCACAAACCCTGGCCCATTGATGAGACCTTTGATAAACGTTGTGCCTTCTTGTTACACCAGTAATTCAATGGCCTTTAGTTAAAACACGTTCTGGCTCGCTGAAGATGCTAACTGAGTTTACTTGCATTATGCTACCGCGGTCGCAAGTGAAACGCGATAACTGGTGGTACTTGGGACACTTTTTTTGTTCATCATTAGCGACAAGACTTGGAAGGCCAGTACTGATTTTGTGAAGCGCGGCTCCATCCACTTCCATTCATTGATTAAAAACCAAAATATTGACATTTGTAATCGACGTTATTGCATTTCATTGTTCAAAGGCAGATTTATATTATTAGCTTTGTCAAGTTATGTGTATACATTTTGATGGATAGATCCATCTGGAACATAAAAGTTGCAAGTTGCACTTAACTTCACTATATAGCTAGTTTTCACGAGTCTTCACTCAGTCTTAGGTTAGCAAAATCCTGCGAAACTTGAGTCCCATTTCGCGCGTAATTCGCATAATAAAACATAATATCACTACAATATGACGACCGGCTTTTATTATATGTTTTACTAACTATCTCGATTCTGATTGGCCGAAAGCCTAAAGCCAATTCGTGATATCTGCAGAAAAATTTGCAGATCTGGGATTTATCATGTCGAGTTCAAAGTCCAAGTGTTGGACGGGCGCTTAAATAAGTGGATTTGTCAAAGTAAAAGATAAGAACTTCCCTCTATTTTTACATTTTTAGCCTACAGCTTCGGCCAATAGTACAGACCTCGGTCTTGATAATTTACGATATCATGCTCATTCTCAGAGAATCGATGTGTCTCCGAAAAAGATTTTCAACACTACCGGATAAAAATTAATTTTCGGCGCTTTCATCTAACCCAAGACCTTTGAAGACAATTTTCCTTATCCGTTTTTCGTTGTTTGAACGTATTTCCTCATTTCCTGGCTTCCATCTCTTTCTCAAACTCCTCCTATCCACAAATGACACCACACTATAACGCCATTTTTGTTTATTGATTCAGAGATTAAAGATTAAATAGAAATGCTTGTCCTCAACAACTGTATAAAAAAGGAGATAAAATAAAGAGTGTTAGCAGGGGCAGAACAAGGGGTGGTGAAAGGGATGACATCCTCCCCCCACCTTTTTAGGAATCCCTCTTTTGAATACGTTATTAATCACTCAAAATTAAGAATATTGGTGCTCACCAGTTAAGTAATTTTTTAATTTGTTCTAATTTTTTGCATGTTTTGGCGCCCGCACAAGTCTTCAAAGTCACTCCCCTTGCAAATATCCTGGATAAGCCCCTTATTATGAAATGGTCACGTGACCACATCCCCCTTAAATCAAGCACCAGTGTCAAAATGAACTCCAGAAATGGAAAGTGCATCTCAATATTAGTAAAAAGGTGAAGTTAAAAGAGAATTTTAGCACATTGCAAAAGGATACGGTCGAACGGTATCGATAAACATGACAACGAGGCCACTTCTTGAAGACGTAGTGATAATCCATATTCACGATAGCTACCCTGCTTGTTATCTTATCGTGATTCTAATTGACCTATATCATTATGACGTCACGGCTTGTTTATGAGGGGAACAGAATCGTCCAGAACAATAGAAATTTGAACAAAATTTGCTCTGCTGAGAAACGTTTACTCTCAAATTGTCTGGTTTCCAAATGTAAGATGTACTGATGTTTAATACACAATGTTTACTGTATTTGGTGGCTGTTACCGCTTTTCTACGGTCCACAAAACGCATTTCATATCGATTTTCTTTGTGTTGTTACTGTTTTGTCCCCCTCCCACGACCATGATCCTTACTATGGTGTTTACAATAGATTGTTTTGATGTGACGTCATAATGATAGAGGGCAATTACTCATTTAGTTTCTCAGGGGACAAGCAACTTAAGATCAGAAGATTTCAACTGCTTTCCTAACAGAACAGGCCATTTGCATGATGCCGTCATTTTACTACCAAGACCAGAATGCTTTGTCAAAATGCTTTGTTATTCAGATTTTCCTACTCTTCTGGGAATAAAGAGACAATTGGTAAAATTTGCCTGACAATAGAGGCCACTCAAGGCATTCTGGTCTTGGTAGTAAATTTATACGCCATCATGCAAATGGCCGCCTATTTTATATGCGTGATAGCTAGCGTTTTTTCTAATAATATAAGTGCAGTAAAATTAGGATTTTTTCATTATTTATCAGTCATTTACCCAATGTTTGCCCCCTGGAAAACCGCACGCTTAATAATGCATTAGAATATGAAACCCTTTACAACGGCTATCGTGAATAAGGATTATTGACCCCATCGATAATGATGTAACACTAATTTGCATAAACCAAAAAGGGCGCACAATTTCTAACTATGAAGGGGAATATGTTGTGAAGTTATAAGAATCTTATGTCGAAAAGCTACAAAAATCATGAAAGGTATTCTGCGAAATATCGAAGCAATAGTTTCAGTTTTCCCCGATTGAGTTTCCTAATTAACCATCTCCACGATGCATTGTGCGCCCATAATACCGTTTACGTACAGATTCGAAATCGCTGCCAAACTTTAAAATATCCTCGTTAAAAGATAAGCTGACAATGTATGAGTACTTTCAGTGGGTGTGAATGTACCAGCATGCATGAAAAACATGCAAGATCGATGATGGAAATGGATTCAAATAATTTACTTTACCTCAAAAGCCGCAATTTTGCCTGATAGAGAAAACGGCTGATTGGCCCGTCTGCGGTGCAAAATGTATTGTGGATGACCAAAGTTTTTTTAAATTAAGAGGCTTTTCTTGTTCCACCAAAATGTCGCGGCAATCCACTAGTTTTACATCCCCAAATTTTGAACCAACTAATCAAAAATAGGCGCGCATTGCACGCATGTGTCTGCTGCTTCCGAGCATTATAAGTTTTTACTTGAAAAAAACACATCCTGCATACGCATAGTACGCACGTGTATGCTGTTGTCACGTCAGTGTCAAAGAGAGGGAGAGAGAAAAGCTGTGCTCATGCATTCGCCTAAATGTTTCATGCTCATATTTTTATTGATTGTTTTTTTTTCTGATATAGCCCTGATAATTTATCTTGATATTCAACAACCGTGTAAAAAATTATATGGGTGAGCTAACCTGATTTTTTCACGGTAAGAATTCTTCTTACGGAGCTAGCTCAAAGATCCCGGAAAGCTCATTATTCTTCTTACGGAGCTCATATATCCCTTTACAGAGCTCAAATATCATTTTACAGGAGTTAGATATTATCCCCGGTGTAATGTACCTATCAACGTTATAGAGCCCGATAGAGGAGGGGGGGGGGGGGGGGGGGGGGGGGGGGGGGGGGGGGTGCGTGCAAGGGTGGGGATTTGACAGACTTGGTGTGCCCCATGGTCGGGATTTTGATATACTATGCCCTCCCCAGGATGGGGAAGTTTTGACTTCCGCGTAGGAGTCTGTTGACAAACTAGTTCTCACTGGGCTTCCTGTGGTTCGATCCTTCGATTCAAGATGGCGGCCGTAAAAAAGGAGAGGTATGTAAAACGAAAGCGAATCCAGTACTTGCTGGGAATTAAAGTTGCCCTAGGGTGGGGAATTTTGACTTCAGTTGAATAAAACTGCTGTCCCAGGGGTGTGGGTTTTGACCGGACGTTTTTCAACGTGTAAGTAATGTAAAACTTCGGCTTGCTCTCGGATCTCACTCGTACAAAGCGATTGCCTGGCTGGCATTGGCTTATTGCTTCACGACTGTTTACGACATTTTACGATTGTGTCTACGACTCTTTCATCGATGAAAACGTTTGACGAACGTTTCATCCCATGTGCTTCAACATATGCAAAAGACATGGTTGGAATGAATTTTATCATACACCAAATTGAAAAATCGTTGTCGGGTTCAAAAAGTTAAATCATCGAATGTGAGACCGAAGAGGATTCTGGGTAAACAGTTAATAAGGCCCATAAAATGCGTTGAACATTGATGCAATGCGTAAAAAAACCCAAAAAAACACCAGTCTTTAAAAACATTCTCGTAATAGACCTTTGCTTTAACGAACATTCTCAACATCATGTTGATGATCACAATGATCGTGCAGATTAGAACAGTGGAACGGTGCTTATCTGAACGCTGTAATGCATGGAATGTGTAATGGTTTTTTGAGTGTTGGCTGTACCATAATGGCACAGCCTGCGGAAGCAAATTTAAGTTCAACGCCAACCAGAAGATTGTTTAGTTAATGTTACAGCTGGTTATAAAAAGTATAAAAAGAAAATTCACCCTACGGCAATGTGAAAATGCATGCTGTTTTAATACGCGCCACCAAGGAATAAGAATGTTCTCGTTGTTTTCGTGGAGTGGTCAACCGAAACCGAGCATGAACATGTGCTGTAACTACGACCATTCCACAGTCCTAACCTTGCCTATAGATTCCTCACAAGATTTGACGAGCTCCTTTCCTATCCGCTAGAGTCTATACAGTAGCACCACAACCGTAGATATTTAAGATGTATTCAGCCAACCATAGTCAAATCACGACAGCTTAAACGTAAACCCTGTTTTGAAAACTTAATTATTTGAACCTAGTTTTTATTAATAAATCGGAAGACCACAGAATTCACAATTAATTCACTACTGTAATTCTGAATCCATGGATAGATACAACAAACTCGAGTAGATTTATTTATTTTGAAAACATATTTGAAGCTTGTTTGGCCCCGCAGCTGATACTATGACTTGCACCACTGTACATTCCATGCATTACAGCGTTCAGATAAGCTATTGAATATTAAAACATCACCGTTCTATTGTTCTAATCTGCACGACGTTGAAAATGTTCGTTAAAGCAAAAAGGTCTAATTAACTAGCTTGGTTTCAGGATCGCGATTTTCGTCGGTTCATTGAGTTATGAACTAACTAATGTGACAATCAATGCCATTACTAATTATCGGAATTTGCCAGAAAACAACAACAAGGAACTTTTTTTAAAACGCCAATATAACTTGTTGTCTACAAAAACCATAAATTCTAGAAGCATCAAGCATTTTTGAACATAATTAGATTGAGTAAACTGAGACTCATTAGTTCAAGTGATAAATATGAAATAACCTGTGAGCGTTTTTTTCGAAAGAATTTGATACAGGTAGTCAACTCATCAAATATTACTAAATAACGTAAATCAATATTATGTAGTAGAAGGAATAAGAATGTTCTCGTTGTTTTCCTGGAGTGGTCAACCGAAACTGAGCAGATTTGAATAATCCCAACTGATGGATGACATGCACATGTGCTGTAACTACGACCATTCCACAGTCCTACCCTTGCCTATAGATTCCTCACAAGATTTGACGAGCTCCTTTCCCATCCTCTACAGTCTGCGGTGGCACGACAACCGTAGATATTAGATGTATTCAGCCAAGTCAAGTCACGACAGCTCGAACGTAAACCCTGGACTCCATTGTTTTGATTGCTTAATTATTTGATCCTAGTTTTTATCAATAAATTGGAAGATTACAGAATTCACAATCTGACATTTGACATTTGACATTTGAAATTTTATTTATTAATTTTCAATTAACAGATTTACATTTACACTTTTACCTGCAAGTAGCTTTAAGGCTATTCGAGGCAGGTTAAAAAGGAAAAAGAAGAGAAAATGGATATCTATAATTACAATAATATCAATTATGATGCAAATGAAAACCAAGTGAAGAAAAATTATTTTTACAATTAAATAGCTGATCATTAATTTATAGATTTAATTAAGTTATATGCATATAAATAATAACATCAATATACATATATGATTATTAACATATAAATGAACATTGAAAATTGGATAATCTTTTAAGTAAAGTGTGAGACACAAACACAAAATGAAAGTAAAGATCGTATCAAAAAAAATTATGGATTAAATATCATTGGAATTTCAGCATAATAACCATTTGAATCTAAACTCTTAAACAATATCGACCTAATTTCTTTCTTAAAACCACATTTAGTTAGTTTCCTTACATGAGTTGGAATTTAATTCCATAATCTTACACCCACTCTAGAGAAAGAATCTTTCTGAATGTTTAATCTTGAAGATCTAGAGAAAAAATTGTTTCTGGAAGAGGATCTCGTTTCATAAGTGTGAATTTCTTTGATGTGAATAAAGAGTTTGCTAACGTTAAGAGGAGCATTGTTGTTCGCTTCATCATACATCAATTGTGCCAATGAATCAATATAAAGTAACGTTAAAGGTAATATGTTAGATTCAATGAATAAGAGGATAGCACTTTGCGTTGATTTGACACGAAATATCAATCTAAGAGCTCGTTTCTGCAGAATCAATAATTTGTCTTTTAGCGTTTTGCCAGCCTGACCCCAGATACTTATTCCATACATCAATAATGGCTGAAACTGAGATTTATACATTGTTATTAAAGTATATTTTGATAAAAAATGTCTTAATTTAGATAGGAGACCAACTATTCTGCTAATTTTATTACTCAATGGGTCAATAGAGTGATTTTCCTTCGACCGTGAAAGAAAAATGACTATATAGTTTGTGCTAGTTCATAAAGAACAAAAGAAAACAATAGGTTTATGAGGTTTCCATGCCAATTTGCTGTCAACCAATACACAAAGTTGGTTGAAAGCAGCAAACCATCCCTAGAAATACAAGAAACACAACCAAGTGGAGCGTTAGAATTTTCGAAAGATGGCAAAGATTCAGAGAGAACAAAATAGCGAGAGAAGAGTCTGTTGGTTTTCCATTGAGCAATATTAAACAAATCGAGGACCTCACGGTCAATCTCACAGACATGTCGCCGAGCACACTGAACTTTTGGATGACAAAATTTGTTGCTGAGGTAGTTAACAAGGCTGGGGGTCGATATCCTCCGAGAACACTTCATGTTATCGTGTGTGGTATCAACAGACATCTCCAAGAGGTCAAGGCGGAGAATGGAATAAATATAATGAACAAAAGTGATATATCCAAGGTAATTTCTATACATATATTTTCAAGTTAAGAAGTTCTGGGAGAGTTATTAAATGTGATTCTTTTGTTTGTTTGTTTGTTTGTTTTTTTAATGCTATTGACAACTTTCAGGTTCACAACATTCCGAAGAGCACTGGGAGTTGCACAAGAAACGAAAATGGCACCAAGGGAGAATATAACAGAAGAAGACGAGGCCAAACCTGACTTTGGGAGCTGCAGTTGCTGAGGGACAAATCAGCTGAGTTTTTAGTTAATACATACTTTTACAACGGCAAACTTTTCGGTCTAAGGTCAAACGAGCATAGAATGCTTAGAGTCTCCAATATCAAAATCTCAAATAATTTAATCATTTTTGATGAAATCGTATCTAAAACATTTCACGGTGGTTTGAAAGATTTAAAGAAAGATTCGCGATACATCTAGCATGTATGACACAAAATAGGTGAATTTCATAGTCCATGCTTACAATCCATGTACGCATTGTACTTGGATAAAGTGAAAGATATTACTTTAACCGTAGAAGCGTTCTATGTTAGACCAAATAGGGATGGTAGTATGGAATACGAGAAAAGTGCAATTGGGCTTTGTACCCTAAATAAGATTTTGCCTGATAAACTATGCACAAAACATCACATTGTTTGCGTGTTACATGTGCTACAACATTATTTCAGAATGGAGTAGAGGAGAAGATTATTCGAGAGAGAACTGGGCATTTTTACATCAAATGCTCATTTGAGGGATCAATTACCTAGTAAGACACAAACTGCAAAAGCTAGCGCAGTCCTTGGGCCAAAAAGCATTTATACTAAAGAAAAGAAGGAAAAATTAGGTAAAGCCGTAGAGGAAGAATCCAGTCCGATTTTGCATCATTTGAATGCCACTTAGATTTTGATTGTGATCTTAGGGAACGAAATTGGGTTAACGTTCCAAATAATACTTTGCCATGCTCATCGACCTTTTTTCAGAATAATACTGCTTTATTGCAATCTACTAATTTTGACTTCGAT
>JAAAQI020124828.1:0-14878 GCA_011800005.2 Stichodactyla mertensii
TAAGTGTCAAAAATGAACATTGAAAATTTATCTGAAAATTTGTTTGGGTGGCCTTGGTTGGAGTAGTCGCACTGTAAGACTTGTTGTTTCTAAAAATGGATATCTAAAGCTTGTTGTGCCTTACTAGTGGATATAATATCAAACCTGCTATCTTGAAATAGGACGCAAATACTAAATCTAAAAGAATTGGTTGAAAGTTGTTTTTGCACGGGAGGAATCGACAAAATACTACAGAAAATAGTGCAGAAAACTTGTTTTGTAAGATCGAATTTTAATCATCCTGCCCTCGGGTTAAGTTCTGCTCTATCTTGTTTGTCTTCAAAAAATTATCCTTGGCTTTCAGGTTCGTGAAATGCTTCGAGTTCATGACAAGAACGGTTCGCGCATGCTGAAGTTAATCACAGAGCAGTTCCTCGAAGACCCTCGGCTCCAGATCTGGAAACAACAAGGCACCTCGATGAACGATAAATGCCGCCAGTTGTGGGACCAGCTAGGCGCGCTGTGGGTCTGCGTTGTCTTGAATCCCAACTGCAGCCAATCAGAGAAGGCCGCGTGGAAGGATCAGCTAGAGGATTGGAGCCAAAGGGATGTTTGTCCGCTAGAAAATCCTGACGCCTCGGATGAAACGAGTACCGAGAATCCCGGTGTAAGGGGAGTTCGATCCAAGAGAACTGTCTTCTCAAGGGCTATACAGACATGCAGTCTTGACTGGAAAGATACCAAACTGCAAAAGATTCTTGGACATTCTGGACAGTGCGATGAGGGTTACCATGTATGGTCAGGTACGTCAGTTTTTTGTCTGCCTTTTGTCACATGTTAGAACACGTCAGATAGAGGCGAGAAGGTAGACGAGCCAAGTTTCTAAAGATTGTCAAAATTTCGTTGTTTCAATAAGAAGTTCAGCTCAGCTGGCTACGTGCAAGAATGTGTAGCAGTCGCAAGAGGGCTTTTTCCTCACTCAAGAGGTATGACTGTCTTGAATTTTCTCAACTCTAACCGCTTTCTGATTATCCCAACAGAGGACGTGCCAGTAGCTGCAGCAAGAGTCGATGCCCTACGAGCTCATGGCTATCCGAACGAGGCGTTGCGTCTAGCTCTTGCAGTGGCTCGTGGAATGCAAGAAGACCAGGCCCATAAGCATCACAAAATGGACGAACTTGCTCAAAGATACGGTGAAAATGAACTAGAATTACGTCTGTACGAGGACGCTAATGATGATGAGCTAGTGGAAGGGTGGATTGGACACCCACTTGACCCTATTGTTGTGTTGTACGATACGCTGATCGAAGCATCTACAGAAGAACTAGTGAATAATGAACCAGAAACTAGAGCAGAGGACTCTACCACGGTGTACAAGAGTTCTCAGCAAGAGATGAAGAAATTCGTCCACGTGCCGACGCCGGGCCGAGTAGACGACGAAGAGAGCTATTTAACGTTAGCTGTGGAAGTAGCTCTGATGGGGCTTGGGCAACAGCGCGCAATGCCCGATGGGTTTTATTTCCAGGACAAGACGTGTCGACAAGAAGAACACCTTATTGCGCAGTTAAGCCTCTTGACCATGGATACTACGTTGTATAAAGTCTTGCGGCATCAAACTGGACTTCTATATGGAGGTGGGCCATTCAGCGGCCTTGGACTTGGAATTCACCATCGTAGCGTACCGATGCACACGTTCGCAAGGTTCTTGTTCAACGCGTTTATTTCAAAGGACCCTGAACTTGCTTTCCGTGTGGGACTTCGAGCTATGAGGTTTCTTGTGCTCGACGCGATTGCTGATACTGAAGATGATCAAGGACTAGAAGTCATGCGCACTAGCCTAACGCGCTGGTATACACTTGGACATTTAGAATCACAGCAGTGTGAACTTGCTTTGTGCATGCTTAGCGCCGCCAAAGGAGACAAGAAAAGGATGAACGAAGTACTTCAAAATATCCAGCGCCATGTTCATTCTGCATCTCAACTGTTTCGTCTTGCTCAGGACGCATTAAAACTTTCAGGAGGCAATGGTAGTTTACTAGAGAGCTGTCGTGATGACGAGATGCTACGGGTGGCCTTGGAGCTTGGGCTACAAGTGTTGAGAATGACTTTGGAATTGCAAAACTGGAGGCGGCACGAAATGGTTCAGTGGTTGATTGAGTGTGCGGTTGAACTCGGTACGTCTGCTCTCAGCACTATCATGAAGGACTGGAGCAAACTGTTCACTCCAACGGAAGCGACCTCTCTTGTAGCAGCGAGCATAATGGCGCCTTCCACATCCATCAGACTAAAACTAACAGTCGTAGAAAAGGAGGCACTCCATTGTTGTGCCAGGGCTCTTGCTCTACAGTGTGCTAGCAGAGAACCCAAACATTGTTGCCTACCTGCCTTGGCCCTTTGCGAAAAGGACCCTGTGGCATTTGAGGCTGCGTATAGACTTGTGTTGGAAACGGCAGCCAACATTTCTCCTACTCAACTCTTCGCCATTGCTCGATACATGGAGCACAGGAACTTCAGCCGGCAGGCCTTTCGCCTTGCCATTCTTGCTGTCAAGCACTCCACCCTTGCCTTCAACCAAGACTCTCATCCTTCTATTGTAGATATTCAGTGGACATGTGCGCTTGCGCACTCGCTAGGCCGAGAGGAGCTGAGTAAAGTCATTCCACTCATCGTCAAAGCAGTCCACTGCCCTACGGTTTTATCGGACATTTTATTCCGTTGTGCCTTTGCGCGCGGCAGCCCGGATCCCGGATGCAGACGCGACTTTGGTAAATTTGCTCTGTGTGACGAGGAGCCACTCAATCAGCTCCTGGAATGCACCATCAATGCGTACGTGAATACAGTCCACTCAAGACTCAATCACATTAGCCCTAGACATTACACTGACTTTATAGACTTTCTTAGGAAAGCAAAAGAGGTGTTTGAACTCGCTGAAGACGGTTCACACCGCTTCAACGCTCTGATCAACAACATGAAAGTACTTTACAAAGGAAAGAAAAAACTAGTGCAATTAATTCGACAGAAAATAGGTTAAATAATTAAAATGATCTAGAATTTGATATTATTTATTTTGAAATTTCTATTCGCATTATCCTGGAGGCGCGACAAAAATTATATTATCAGATCATGTGAATATGTAAAAGAATGTGAAATATTTGTCTTTCTTTTGGACGCTTCATTCTCTGGGTCGTGCTCTCCTGTCATCTTTCTCTAACTTTAAATTATTGAGCGAATTTGTCACAAATGTAAAAAGAATTAGCCCGTGTACAGACGCTTCTCACCCGTCCATTCCCTCCCCCCTCCCCCACGGGGAAAGCGGGGGAGGGGTGAGAAGCGGCTGTGCACGGGCTGAAAAAGGATCGAAAGAAATTTTTACAGAATAAGAAAATAAATATATTTGATGTGAATTTTGCGTTGTCGTTCCTGTCACTTTATTTCCATTTCTTTCTGATTTAATAGACCTAATCCACTTGGGCGTATTTGTTTTCCCATTTCAGACCACGTGTCATTCCGTTGGGTATTATTTCTGTGTTTCTCGGTAGCGCTTGACAAGATAACGTTAATATGGATGAGCCTCAAACAAAGAATCGTATTCTCAAGGGATTTGAAATGGGAAAACATTACGCCCAAGTGGATTTGGTCTATTCGTCCTTTGAATGTTTTCTTTTGCTTAAAAAAAACCCACCATGATCGGCAATTTGATAACTTTCGCACTTGTATTTCGTTTTGAAAGACGTCGTGTGCAAGAGCCCCCCTAGCAAGAAGTCGCGCACGCGATCATGGCGACATCTAATCTTTAGAAAAATGGCGAAAATCCAGAAAAATCTACCAAGTCTCTTACTCTGCACGCGTAAAGGAATTCATCACGAGAACTCGGGTTGTTTTGACCACTTCGTTGAAGAAAGAAATCAGTATCATTTTTCGCCCTCGTACACAATTTACGCTTTCGAAACTCCGTATTTACTGTTGCGATGTCCCGCACTTACAAAACAAAGTCAGCTAGAAAATTGAGCCCTTTAAGGTGCGAAACTCCAGAATCCTTATGTAAATTAATGCAAACGAGGTAACTCGTCGTCTTCAAAAGAGTTGATTTGAAATTTGATTTGCATAATTTTTCCGCATTTTCGCACCTCAGTCGAAAACTTCGAATCTAAGATCCCGCTTGAAGTCAGATTTGTACTTCATTGGTGTTTTGAATGTTCTATAAAGATATTAAAATCAAATTCAAGTAGTGCAGGAAACCTTGGTGAAAACAGGCAGCTTATGATTGTGTTTGTGGGACAAGATGTCTGGGAAAAACCAGAGCCAGTTGTGGGTGGCTTCCACCCCCTCCCCTCCCCTCCCCCCTCGGGTGTTCGCTGTCTCACTGAACAACAAGAAGGCATGAAAATACTATCCAATCAGAATGCACAGATAAGGAAAGCCATTCAAGTGTTTATCATTCACTTCTCGTATCTGCCTCTAGTCAGATTTACCATTAACTCTGCTCTAGTTAACTACGTCATAGATATTGTCAAGTGCGTATTATATCCTTGGTGGTATCCTTTAGTGGGGTTAAAACCAATAGGCTGGCCCTTCAGGGAGTTTATTACGATTTTAAGCTCGATACGGAAATCATCAATGAGACATTGAACGAACCACAAAACCACAGGAAGCCCAATTCATAACAATTTCCATGTGACAACGCTGGAGTAAATTTTGAAACCAATTACACCCAAGCATAGAAGGTTAATTGACAAAGTCCCAGCTTGAAAACTTTATTTTCTATTGCAAAAATGGGGGGTTGGATGGCGGGCTGTCAACGCGTTGTCAAATACTATTTTTTCATTCATTTATCCAACGGGTTTTCTACTTTTCCTAAATTTAAAATAGTCATGACGCTGAAAAAAGGAATCAAATTAGTTTAATTTGTGTCTTTTCTACGATGACCTGAAATGAGAGTGACAAATTATATGCCATAGAGTTTTTTTTTAATTGGTTCTGGCTCCTTCCGTTTTCAATTCTCGAGCTCACGCAAGGTATTTTTCTATTAACTTTTTTACCCGTCTCCGTGTTCTTATTTTATCTCCCCTACCAGCTTGCCGTGAGAGCGACTACAGCTAATTTTAGTAAATGAGACTCTAGTTCTTGGATCAATATGACCAGGCATACAAAAGCATAAAAGTTGCCAGTTTAAATGGGAAACATATGTGGAAAAAATGGACAGTGACCGTGGTTCTAAAATCGACTTGACGCCACATGACCAGATGGTAAAGTGTTTCTCATCAAACAAAATGTGATTTTTTGATAAAAAAGGAGACATGGAAAGGAAAAAAAAAGGAAGAAATTGTGAAGTGAATGAGGGAATAAATAACGAACAAACAAAATAAATAAAAGGAAGGAAAGAAAGAAAGTAGAAAGAAAAAGAAAGAAAGAAAAAAAGAAAGAAAAAGAAAGAAGTAAACTAAAATTCAAAGAAGCAATCAAAATTTTTATTTCCTAAAAAAAGAAAAAGAAAAAAAAAAAGATAAAAAGAACGTTAGAAAGAAAGAAAGAAAGAGAGAGAGAGAGAGACAAAGAGAGAGAGAGAGAGAAAGAAAGATAAAAGAACGTTGCCATCGCGCCAGTTACGTAGAATTCAACATATAAATTATCTATCGAATTCAAGAGCAAGTTTATATTTACTGGATCATATAATTACAGCAAATCGGGAATTGAGCTCGCGTGGGGCAAACTACATCTTAGGCCCAGCAGGTGACTAGTGTAGAGAATCCTTGAAACAATCCTGTTGATCGAGATCCATTTCAATACTCGACCCCTGGGAATCTCTTTTCAAAACTGCCAATTCAATACTAATTGTTTTCATACATCTTGTAAACCCCACCAAGTGCATTTAACGTTCGATATGACATCGATAGCAGAACGTATGGAGGTCGCTTTTCTCATGCCCTACGCGTTGAAGATAATTCAATCTTCGGAGGATAAAGATGCTTTTCATAACATTATGACAACGGGTTAAGCACTTACACCTGTTAAGGATTTCAAGAAAATTAAATATTACATACTATATACTGTTAGATTTTGAGGGTAAATATACTAATTTACAATCCGCGGATCGCATGGATATTATTGAAAAAATAATAAACAATAATCAGCTCAAAAGAAAAAAAGAAAAAGATATCCCCATTTAAAAATATATAAAAAAATTGAAAGAATAATTAAAAAAGAAAGAAAGAAAGAAAGAGAGAGAGAGAGAGAGAGAGAGAGAGAGAAAGAAAAAGAAAGAAAGAAAGAAAGAAAGAAAAGAAAGAAGGAAAGAAAGAAGGAAAGAAAGAAAGAAACCAGAAAAAATGTTTAGATGTAAAATGGTTTCCCCTACGAAACAAGATTCGAAGCAAGCTTTTATACTAAGCTTTGAATACATTCATATATTAGGAAATAAAATGTTTTTGTGTAACACAAAAGCCTTAATCTATAACAATTTGTTATTGTAAATATTTGGAATACTTTTTATTTACACCGCGGGAAAAATCATTAAAGAAAAAATGTTTAATTCGCGAGAAAAATACAAAGAAAAGGTTTAAAGCCTGGTTCACACTAGCGACGTAATCGTAATCGTAAGCAACGTACGCAGACTCAGTAGTGTACTGCTCATTAACAGTGCTTGTCTTTTTTTACACCTCAGTGATAAATACGATCCTGAGTCTGCGTACGTTGCTTACGATTACGATTACGACGCTAGTGTGAACAAGGCTTAAGAGGGAAAACGAGACAAATTAAAAAACAAAAATAAATAATTATTCGTCAGTATTTGGTATTTGGTCAGAAATTGAGATATTTAGTAAACCCGTGAAATGAGAACAAAGTAATGAAAAAGTAAAAATATTAATCATCAGTTTTATCGAACCCTGGATTTTGAACCCTTTGATTTTCGATGTAGTATACTTCCTGGTAAAATAACATTTACCTTTTACTGAAGAAATCCCATCTTTTTACTGACTTCACTGCACAAAAAAAGGTGATATACCTATTTCAAAAAAGGTTGTCAGTCGGCGATTGAAATCTGAAACCTGAGTCAGACAATTCACCAGCGTAGGTCTTCGCTCAAAGGTGATGTCGTATTTAAGCTATTTACTGAGTGCAAATTACTAAAAGGATAAAACTTAATTTAACACTGAAATTTATCTTAGAATCAAATTCGCAGCTCGTGCATTCAATTTCCTCTCGGTCTCGATTTCAGATCGCCGACCGACAACGCTTTGGAAATAGGCGTATACAGTCCAGGATCTCTCTAGCAAAATTCCAAAAGAAACCCCTCTTTTTAAAAGATTTTCTTTGCATTTTGATAGCTCAAAACTTCCCCGACTTTTGGCACGTTTTTATAAGTTCCCTTAACCAAATACAAAATTCCCTGACAATTTCCTGACCTTGAAAAATTTATAGATTTTCCTGACTTTTCAAGGTCAGTGGAAACCCTGTACTTCCCATCTATTTCGTAGCTTGAAAGGCATTAAACTAAAAGGAGAGTTCAGTAAGATGTTCATCAAAGACTTGTAACCTGTTCTCTTTCGTCAAAGATGCTCGTGAATTCATGTTTAGTTTGTACGTATGTAGCAAACACAAAGAAAAAATATTGACATATTGAAAATGTTTCTTTAGAATATTGAACAAAGATATTTTACAGAGGTTAATATCTGCTAACGTCACCTAACAATACCCTTTTTCAGTGAGTTAATTAAAGTAGACTTTGAAACATCAACCTGCCGTACACCCACAGCTCTTTGTCAATTCTATGGGTAATTAAAACATGACCCACTACTGCTCCTTTTTTCAGTCAACCAAATTTGACATACAAATAACATGTCTACCTGCTCATTGCACGTCAGTTCAATATGTGAAATATTTACCTGTTTATAAGTCAATATGAAGTAAAAATCCAACTAGTGTTTTTGTTTTAAAAGTTTTTAAATAATTCTAGTCATGACTGGTATTTATATATGGCATACTGACGGATACCGACAGCTTTTAGTGGATTACAACAGCCAATATCCAATATCTCTACCTGTTATGGTTAAGCACAATGTTCGTTTTGCAGGTTAATATGTTGCATATTAACCTGTTTTTGAGTGAATTTTCAATTGAATGTAAAACGCCAAAATTTTTTAGCATACACCTGTTTCAAAAAAAGCTAAACGTTGTCAGTTGGTGATCTGAAATCTGAGCCAGACAATTCGCCAGCGCAAGCCATTGCTCAAAAGTGGTGTCGTATTTAGCTATTTACTGATTTGCAAACTACTAAAAGATAAAACTTAATTTAACACCAAAACTTATTTTAGATACAAATTCACAGCTTGTGCCCTCAATTCCTCTCGGTTCTCAGATATCAGGACTCTGAATGACAATCTTTTCTGAAATAGGTATATACACCTGCTTCCAAGTCAATATCTTAATCAGTATTTGAAAAGATATGATTGCTTTTTAATATCAGAAAAAGTCAATACATATAATACTGGCCTCAGTTTTTACAGTGTATTTGATCTTTTGTTAAAGATATTCAAATGAACTAGGGCAGTATCTGTTCAGCTCTTAAACAACCATTCTATAAGTTATATATCTGTTTGCTATCTCACTGGGTTGTATAATTTTGACCACCTCAATGAATTTAATGAATTGTAGGACAGTATCTGAAAATGACTCTGTTCAGCTCCTTTTAAACAACCAGTCTATAAGTTATATATCTCCCTGCTGTCTCACTAGGTCGTATAATTTTGACCACCTGACCTCGTTTCAGACCAAAATACCTTGCAACTGGGTCACCTACTTGGATACGTGGCAGTTGATGTTCCTTTAATTTGCTAAGAAAATGTTAAGGAGACATTAAACTAATGAGAAAAGCCAAACAGTTAGGAATTTTTTCAATATTGTAATGATGCAAATCAATCTTCCTTTTATTCCCTTCTCAAATCACACACAATTTGCAATGAGAAAGGGTGGTCACAGGCACCCTTGAACATTCCCCCTGAACTAGATCAAGGCTACTTTAGGAACTATGCAACCCTGACCTTAATTCTTACATATGCATTAAAAGTTATAAGCGCATGCTCAAGGGGTGAAAAAGTGAGACCATGGCTTGTAAAATTGTTACTATATGATTTACATTTATCTTATGAAGTGCTATTTTCAGCAAATATCCAAGTTCACATACCATTAAGCTAAATATACTGGAATACTGGATATCCTTGGACACTTGGTCTCACTTTTTCATCATGTGAGCAGTGCAGTTTGAAACTCTTGAGGCATGCATTCAATAGACACTTGCACTTGTGCACACTAGTTGTCTGTGTGTGCAAGTGAATTTGTTATTAGTACTGTCATTACTATCATGATCATCACCACCATAATCATACAACCACCACCACCAACATCACATCACAAAAAAAAAAGTACTGTCATTACTATCATGATCATCACCACCATAATCATACAACCACCAACATCACATCATAAAAAAAAAAATAATGTCATTACTATCATGATCATCACCACCATAATCATACAACCACCAACATCACATCATAAAAAAAAAGTACTGTCATTACTATCATGATCATCACCACCATAATCATACAACCACCAACATCACATCACAAAAAAAAAAGTACTGTCATTACTATCATGATCATCACCACCATAATCATACAACCACCAACATCACATCATAACAAAAAACAGTACTGTCATTACTATCATGATCATCACCACCATAATCATACAACCACCACCACCATCACATCACAAAAAAAAAAGCCACATTACCACCATCATCACTGTCACCATCATATCATCATGTCATCATCCACATTATATCATCATCATTCCATATTATGAGAAGCTTCACCACCATCATCACTGTCACCATCATATCATCATGTCATCATCAACATTACTGTATATCATCATCATTCAGTATTATAAGCTTCTTCATACAAAATAATATCATCACCCCAATTCACTCCTACGAAACTTCACAGAGGACTAGAAATGAACCCAGAATTGTGGAGAGTTTGTGCTAAGTCTTTCTTTGCACTTCAGAAAGTTGAAACACATCAACATGAAAATAAACATCCAATCATTATCCAAGCAGAGGAAAACCCAAATTCTATGTGGTTTTCTGTTCAATGAATAAAGGATACTATCTCAGTAACAATTCTTGTTTTTCTTCAGGTGTCATAACAACATGTTCAGGAACAAGCTGCAATATATTAAAACATGCTTTATTAAAATTAAGCTTTACAGTATTAAACCCTTTTCCATGTTATATGGTGAGTTTTATTAACTCATGGGATTTTGGGAAAACACAAGAGAGTCTACAGCTTTTCAAGTGTTTTCCCAACACCCCAAGTTTAGATAAGAGCATTTTAGCAGTCTTTTCAAAAACAAAATGATCAACACACTTTCATAGAAACCATGTTTTCATGCTCTTATGTAACATGGTTTTTGGCCAATCAGAGCACACACATATCATGGCTATTTCATGACTACAATATTATAAGGTTTCCTTGATACTTTCTAAATGTGAAAAACAATCAGAATTTATTTTCAATAGTTTTACCTCATGTTCAGTAATGTTAACCATCAGTTCAGCTTCTATAAACTGTTCCAGTATATACTTTGGTGCCATATCAACTAATGCCTGTAGAATGTGGAAGTTACAGAAAAATTGTCATAACATTTGAATGTCTAGTCTCTAGTGTTTCATAGGGAGGGGCTGATTGAACCACTGTTCAGATGCTTTAGTGGTGTAAGGGAATTACATGTACATGTATCATTCATTTGTAGCAAGGGGGTACATTTCATTTTTACTATGGTGATTTTTCCACCCCCTCTCCATGCAAGATGTGAGAAATAATCAGGCTCTCCCCCTCAGTGAAAGGACATCCAAAAATATGTGCACACCCCAAAACACTTGCACAATTTTCAATATCCTTCCCCTTGGGAGTTACATAACGAATGACCCTACCTTATATGCATCCCTCCCCTCCCCTGCTAACAGCCCACTTCCAAGGCATGAACATAAGGCTTTGTGCAAAATCAAGCTTTGTGGCTTGAAGGGACTGAAATTTCTGACTTTTTCTGTTTATTAAAGTATATTTCTACAAGTAAACCATGAACAAGTCAAAGAGAAGAGAGTGACAACAGAACAAGTAAGTCAATTCATGGTACCACACATGATTTTGCATAAAGCCTTGCCTTCATGCATCTTTTTTTGAGAACTCAGAAGTGAAACATCAATGATGAGTCCCTAAATTTGCCCTTTCAAAGTTCAAAGAAAGACTAGGTATAAATTCTATCTCGTCACCAAAATAAATCCCAGAATCCAATGCAAGATGGCAGTGCTTTTTGATCTTGTCCTCAATTTGAGCCCACAATCCTTTGCAGCATGAGTTCTTTTCCAGTCTTTCATTGAATTCAGAAAAGCAAATAGAGTTATTTAATGTGATGCAAACATACCTGTTTGGCTGATGGTGTCATACCTATCTGTATTACGATAATTGCTCTGTTTATGTTCTCTTCTTGCATTCTCTGACAATATCTATAAACAAATAAACAATCAATGAAGATGCAATTATCTATCTCCACTTTAGGGACTGGTCATTATTTATGGAGGGGGGGGCTGGTGGAAATGGGGGGGAAACATTTTTGTGCACTAAAAAAGGGGGGGCACCAAAAAAATTGTGTAATAGCAATAACACTGACATTATGGAGGCCACTAAATTTGGAGTTCTCTACAAAGGGGGGACCAAAAAAAATTGAGCATCATATTTCTCATTTCCACCAGCCCCCCCCCCTCCCTGTAAATAACGACTGGTTCCTTACAAGACAGAACTGGAATGAGAACATGTGAGGTCAATCATTTGTCTTGTTGACTGGTCACCTCTGAGTTATCAGATAAGATTTTGTATGACTGTGAAAAGTTCATGAGGCAAGTCAAAATAATTTCTAGAAAACATCACAGTCACAGCAAGGTATGTACGTTTTTATTGGATATTTTCTGATAAGAGGGTTCATACATGTAGTTGTCATTTATGATGTTTAATTTTGGATTAGGGAGTTTGAACAACCTCCGTGAAACCCCTAGATTTTCCCACATTATTTGTACATGTGTCCATATATAAATATGTAAGCATCATTGACATTGACAAAACTGATGGTTTGATGAATTTGCTGCCTTTTGAAGGGCATCAATGCATGTAGTACCTTAGTTCCTATGGCCCAGAAATGCATAAATGACTGTTTCCTCTACTGTAACATTAAAATAGACTAGGAACTACTTGTTACAGCCTGTCACTTACAGCTTTATAGTTTTAATACCAACTTTTGGCTCTTCAGGGAAAAATACAAACATCTGATCTTTAAAAGTAACACAAAGATATGTCAGGAAAATTGAATTTAAAGATTCTGAAACTGTGGATGTCATGGGTGGAGTAGGGAGAAAATGTCCACCTCTCATCCCTGTAGGTCTACATAATTGGTTGGGTCGCTCGTTTGAGCCCTGGGGATGCAACATGTGAGAAGAGTTTGTTAGATGTGTTGTTCTCTCCCTTGACACAAGGGTTTTTCTCCAGGTTCTCCAGTTTTCCTCCCTCTGTAAAAATCAAAATGTGAGTTAAGGTTGTATGCTTAAAACAGTTAATGTAGTGGTAGTGTGGGTGAGTGATAGTGTCCTCAGTGTGAAAGTACTAGAATGACTTGATACTCAAAGAGACTTATTTATTTGTCCAAAGGAAAAGAAATCTCATAGCATAGATTGTAATGCAATCATATTTATAGCACTCCAGTTTGATAACATAAGAACTGCACACAGTCAAAGCAATCTTTCATGGTAATGATAATGTAGCATTTAGACCCCTTGTAGTAATCGCCAAAGCACTTCAATTTGGAGGACAAAACAATGGAATATTTTCAGTCTTCGATTCTCAGGAGAATAAATTATTCTGTCCTTCAAACTGAATAGCCCACTTCAGAGTTCTCGAAAATGATGCACGAATGCAAGGCTTTGTGTGAAATCATGCTTTGTGGCACAAAACGACTGACATTTCTTTGACTTTTTCTGTTGCTTAAAAGTTTATTTTTAAGAGTGAACTATGATCAAGTCATAGAGAAAAGAGTGACTACAGAACAAGGCAGTCGTTTCACACTACAAAGTGTGATTTTGCATGAAGCCTTGCCTCCATGAATCATTTTTGAGAACTCGGAAATATAGCCTATTGCTTTGGGAATTGCTGCAAGGGGTTTATGCCATCAAGAGCAGCATTGCCTGAAGATGAGAATTGATTGTGATTTTATTTACCTGTTGGATCGTCATTGTGAGCAACAAGAATAGATAAGTCACTTCTTGATGGTCTTCCTTCACTAAAACAGTTTAATGCAGCAGTGTTAATTATTACTTGAAAAGGTATTACCAGTACCATGGCCACTGGTTTTCATAAACAATATCTTGATTGAATTAAACAAGATTCCTCATTGTTTAGTTCTGTTATTTGTTATTTTCATCTATTGGGAATTATTACCTTGGACGCTCTCCAAACTGTTCCTTAAATTGTTCTAATGTTTGGTCCAATTCGTCTTGAGTTACAAGATACCCTCTGTCATGACACATCTAGAAAACAAAAGATAGTTGTTTTTTATATTATCAAATCCAGAAACAACCTTGGCAAGTTTGCAGATTATGTACATTGGTTCATGGAGATACACAGGTGATTCTATCACAAATAACTAGTATAGTTATCCATGTTTTAATACTATTTTTATTTTCATATTTTATTGTAACTTTTAATATGCACTTTTTCAGTGAATAAAGACATGTTGTCTTTGTGCTATCTTAATGGAAATCTTCAAGTTTTTTCAAGCTATAAGACTCATAATCACATATTCAACTTGTTGGCTATACTGTAACATCAGCTGTTGTCTGTTCATGGTCACTACTAAACACAAGTCAATGTAACCCCGCCCCCCTCAACCCAACCATGACCAGAGACTTGGAATTTGACACCTGTGAAAATGGGAAAATGCCGTCACCCCTCTGGGGGATGTTGCTGATCCAATGCCCCTGCATATTCCCCTCTCTTGGGCAGTTTAAATTGGCTCTGGTTTAGAGACCAGGGAGGCAAAAGACAGCACTTCCCTCTGCTGTTGAGGATTCAAAAAGATAAGTTGCAGATAAATACAATTCCCCCAGGGATGCCTGGATGAATGGAGGGGGGGATGGGCATTGACTAGTGCATAAATCTATTAAACAGATCTATTATTAAAAATGAAGATATTGGTGTCTCTTTTATTTTAATAGTGCACTTCTTTTACCTTTAGCTAGGAATTAAGTTTTAGATGACTTACAGAAACTCATTGAGAATGCATAATTTCCGCCATTTTAGTAAAAAAAATACACAGAACCAACCTGCATAACGGTTTTTCGTATCCTCCAAAATCTGTATGTGAGCTCAGTGTCATCCATTATAAAGCAGAAGGGTTGTAAAACAAAGTAAAAAAGAAGAAACTTCAACAACAAGAACAACACAAACTTTCACTTCTCTCTTCATGTGCTTGGATGACGCCAGCGATATTTCTGACCAGCTCATTCACTCGGTCTATGCTCCTCTCTGCATAAACAAATACAGGAACCCCGTCAATGTTTTGATAAGTTCCTCTTCTTTTTAACACAACTTTTGGTAATTTTGTACCAAATAATTTTTTTATTGATTACTATATTTACGGATCTGAGCTTCAAATACTTCATACGAGCTTTATAGACAAAAACGATAAAAAATAGTCAAGTTGAATTTCACGGGTAAAACGCGTAAAAATGAAAAAAGCATGACGTTTCGGCTATGCTGGTGATAGCCTTCATCAGATGGATTGTGAGTGT
>JAAAQI020124839.1:0-14878 GCA_011800005.2 Stichodactyla mertensii
AATACAGTTCGATTCGTTAAGCTTAAGTTCGGAAATGTTTTTAAATAACACTTTCTCAGTGTGTAACTGTATTTTTTATATAGTAGTCTTGCTTTACAGTGTTTAAAAGTACTGGGCGAAACATCTTGTGTTTAACGGGCGAATTGTCCAAAACACCAGGTGAATCGTCTCAAAACACCGGGCGAAATGTCCCGGGCGAAACGACTACCGGGCAAAACGACTGGCAACCTTCTAGATAGTGATTTTATTTAATAAGAGGGCTACTACTTACTCAAGAGATAACTAAGATGTTTTTGAATCTAGATAAACTTGTGGCTGCAATTGTTGTAAAACTGTTGACTTTGTTGTTGTCTTAATGTGCAACTTTTCTTAAACTAAAATTAATTATCATATTAATACAATATTATTATTAAAAACTTTCTTCTTTGACATTTTCAGGTCTCTGCATTCTCAACCTGGGAAAAAGAACTACCAAAAATAGTTTTTGACCCCAGATTTTTACTACTGGCCCCAAAGGAGCGAAAACAATGCTTTGAAAAGTTTGTGAGGACAAGAGCTGAAGAGGAACGGCAAGAAAGAAAGAACAAGTTGAAGGAGAAAAAAGAAAACTTCAAAGAACTGTTAAAGTTTGCCAAAGTTACCCATAAGTAAGTCAAGAAGGCAATATAAGAAAGGCTAAAAATCTCTTTTAATTTCTCATAATTGATTATTTTTCATGGCATCACTTGCAGAGCTTCATTCAGTGATTTTGCTGCAAAGTATGGCAAGCATGAAGCTTTCAAAGCAATCGAGAAGATGAAAGACAGAGAAGCATTGTTCACAGAATACCTAGCTGAAGTCAAGAAGAAAGAAAAGGAGTCATCAAAGTCTAAGCATGATAAGGTAGGACAAGTTTATCTGGTTTTTAAGTTTGCTGGTTTGCCAGGTATGGTTAATGTAGAGCAGCTTTTGAATGAGTGGGAAATGAAGAGTGTGAGCCTCTGTACCTGTCTTTTTGGACTCTAAACAGAAGGTTCAGCTTTCAGTGCTTTTGATAGGTTCAGAATTTTTGAAATTATTGTGAAAGTCCTGTAGGACTCCCACTTGATCAAAATCTGCTCTGCCAAAAGCATTTCCAACATTCATTAAATCCTTATTTCATTTTTCCTAAAAAAAAAAGACAGATATTGTGTGTCAAACACAATGTATGCTGTTCTTTGTTTTGAAAGCATATAAATGTTGGACTTTCTTGACTCAAGACTTGTTTTTGCATTTGGAATCAGGGTTTGTACAGGTTTTGGAAAGTCTTGGAATGTTTTGGAAATTGATAATGCATTTTTCCAGGACCTGGAAAGTTTTGGAAAATTGATTTTTGGTCTGCTAGGCTATGGAAAAGTTATGGATTTTTTGTAGCTGATTGTTTTGCATTGGTAAATGTATGTTGAATGTTTCAGATCCATGAATTTGGCTTTATTTTTGTGCTTTGTGTGGATTTGGAAAGTTTTGGAAATTCTCACAGGGGATCCTGTATGAACCCTGTGGAATTATTGATAGTAAATGTAAAAACAAATCTTTTGGGTTAAAGCATAATATTAAGATAAAGCACACTTTATTAACAGTTTTTTTAGCTTAGCTTGATTTAATATGTTATTGAAATATTTACCTGTGTTCCACATAGAAACGACAGAAACACCCTTGACGCACGTCTTTCAAAGAACACATTTTTGCTGTGTTTGATGATTGTATCTATATTTTCAATCATATTTGTCATAGTATGAAGATATTTTACAGTGTTAACATTATCTCTAATACTATACAACACAGCATACAGTTGCCAAGCTAGCCGTGCTGGCCTGCATTTATAGTTGCTTTTTCATCAGTCTTGATCCATGTTGTGTGAATAATCTGATCCATCAATAGAAGGTAAATGAAATTATTTCCAAATTAGTTATAGTACTCTTACGTAAAGATCCCGATCATCTACTAGAACAGCAGTAAAACTTGACTACATTACAAAAATTGAATCAATATTTTTATTTTTGTTATACTTTACCAAAGAAAATTAATTGTTCTTTATTTCAATTTCCCAGCAAAGATACACAAATTTTTTTCGTCCACAATTTTGTGCAATGATGATATGGCATTTTATACATTTTGTAAGAACAGTATAATGTCCTAGTCTTGCCATTTATCTGTTTTTAATTCATGGAAGATTTTCCCCATCCCTTCCCATTTCCCATGTGAAAAAAATATTCTATTCTCATTGCTCCTACTGTACTCATTTCCGAGTATGGGAGCAGACCTAGCAGAGCTCTTGAAAGGACCAAAACAGCACAAGGGAGGGGAGGGTGGGAAAAAAGAAAAAAGAGAGACTGCTGGTTGGAGGAGTACAGTGAGACCACTGATAGCTGAAGCACTCTGGACACTGTACACAGGGTTTATGCTACTCCTTGAAATCCTTGAAAAGCCCTGGAATTCAAAACCCATTTTCAAGTGCACTTGAAAAGCCCTTGAAAATAGCAAAGTTGCTGGATACTCCTGGAAGTCGACTCCTTGAAATTGCTACAGTTCAAGTTGTCATTTCCAATCTTGCACAAGCAAAAAAATAAGCAATCTGTAAAGACATAATAAATACTACTACTAAGGTGTTGAAAAAAAAACTGGATGGACACACAAAAAGTCCAATATTTTTTTCAATACCTTGTTTATTATGATCATTTGTTACCCAATTTTTGTTGACAATTCATTTGTTATTTCAATCATATCTTTGCTCCAAGAATGGTACGTTTGGTAACTCATATGTTATTTTCCATAATCTAATGCACCTATCAATGTTAAGCCTGAGAGGAGGAGGACCTCAGGACAAGGTGAGGACTTTTTCCTGCCCCAGTGGGGAATGTGTAGTCAGGTTTAAATGTGACTCTTCGCCCAGGTGAGGTGCTAATTGAAATTGTCTGAGAAATACTAGTAACCAGCTTTTGCCATATCGTTGCATGTTGGTTTTCACTGAATTTTGTGCTGCCATAAAAGGCAAGAACTTTATAGTAGTTCGCTGTTTTTTTAATTCATAAAAACATTTAAAATACTATACCCATTCACTATATTTCAGATTGTCAGCCAATCTTGAATGACTATAAACAATTATAGGAGATTCCGTTATGGTATTATGACCACCAACAGCTAGTCATGTGTGAAATTCAATAAGGCTGTTGGAATTTTGTTTTTACTTGCTTGTATTAGAAACTGTTTTCTGTATTGTTGTTAATTTGCCCGTTAGTTTTTTTTAAGTAGTAGTGGGGAAGTTTAATTTCAGATTTTGTCCTATGATGTGGCTACCCAGAAAATCAAATTTAAATCAAAGTCCCCACCTTGTCCCAAGGTCCACCCCACCCCACCCCCCTCAGGCTTAACGTTGATAGGCGCATAAAGCCGATGTTATCAATTAAGCTTCAGAACTTTTTTAAAGTCATAGTTAAAATAATGTTTTTTTTTGTACCTATAAATTGTTAAGAAAGAAGTATCCCAAACAAAATTGGTCCTTGAAAATTGTTCTTTTGGGCCTTGAAAAGTCCTTGGATTTTGTGTTGGAGATGTAGCACGAACCCTGTGTACAGCCTTTGCAGGTTTGAATTGAAGTGACTGATATGCTAATGAGTTCTCATACATTTATACTAGAAGTGAGACAGCTCAGAATAGTATTATTCATTGCACTCTTCTATTCCCTATTCTGGTAGAAACTAGTAAAAACTAGTGTAGACTGCGTCGGTGTAAATAGCAAACAAGTTGATAGGAATATAATTTGTAACACCGTGTGGAGGGTGATTCAAAATACTAGTATTTCGAATCACCCTCCACACGGTGTTACAAATTATATTCCTATCAACTTATTCCCTATTCTGTTGCATCACTTTCAAAAGAATAAAGACATGGAAGATGTAGAATTTCCAAGACATAGACTTTCCAAGACTGTTTTAAGTCATAGTTGTCAAGTGTTGTTTTATCAGGTGTCCTAGGCAGTTCTTGTCTTTAGATTTGATCTTTATTTTTCAGACCTTTTTTTTGTTTACTTTGTACATTATAATCATGGTTCATAATCACAATAAACTATATTACATATTTAATTTGCTTTTTGATGTAAGAGCCCCATTTTAGGTCAATTTATGCATGCATGAAGCATTTTTCCTCTGTTACTGGATGCCATCTACTGTGACAGTCATTCATCTTTTTTCTTTCTATACAAAATGGTACTTTTAGTAGCAGAGCAAACTTTACTCCAAAGGGAAAAAACAAGCATTGATTTTTCCAGGAACCAATTTTCTGGATGTGTATATAAATATTATACGGCATAATTTCCAAAATTAATAGACCTTTCCCAAATTCACTTGAATGATAACAAAACAGTGGTTCCAAGTTGAGACTGAACTTGATTCTTTTGCTTATCAGTATCAACCTCGACTTGAAACCATTGTTTTATGATCATCCAAGTGAATTTTGGAAAGGTCTATTCAGGAACGTTCTATGAATTTACAATTTACCTATAGGAGTGTGTAATTTTTCTGTTTAAACTCTACTAGAATATACTTGTAAATTTAACTTCAAGTATAATAATGCATTAACAGTAGTCATAGACTTTGTTGGAGAATTGAAAATGGAAAATAAAATTCTGAATGTTTTTCATTGATCTTGGCATAAATGCCTACAGCTGATATAGTTTTCATGCTTAGTAACAGCCTTCACAGCCAAAGTTACGATGCAGAGAGATATTTACAATGTAACAGTATTAATTCTAATATTTTAATTATTACCATAATAATTACAGCTGTAATAGAATTACCTGGCCATTTTCTATTACAAAATTCTTATTTTTCTTTTTTTGTATCTTCTATTTCTTGTAGCTTCACAGTGACTTCCTAGAGCTTCTGTCAGAGCAGAAATTAGATGCTAAATCTAAGTGGCACAAGGTCAAAGCTAAGATTGATGATGATCCAAGATACAAAGCAATTGAAAGTCTAGTAACCAAGGAGGAGTATTTTAGAGATTATATTGCACTGCAGGAAAAGGTAAAACTAACTACAAGTTTCAAAAATTTGCTCATCATGAATGGCCACAAGTCAAATAACCATTATTTTTTGATAACTAGATTTAATAGTTAATTCATTATAAATAATCTCTTGATTAGAAAAACTACATAATGTCTCCATCATAATTTTCTTAATTTGAAACAGAGGGGAAATTCAGAGAAAGAAAGAGAAAGAGAAAAACAAGAAAGAATGGAAGCAAGTATTCGTGAACGAGAACGTGAAGTTCGTGCTTCCCAGGCAGAATTAGCCAAAGCCAGGGAAAAGGAGAAAGAGGTTCATCTTCGGGATAAAGCTGTACAGCATTTCTTGGCCTTGCTAACAGATATGGTAAGATTACTTGAATTATATTTTTTTCCACCCCCTTATAAGAAAGATCACATTGCAGGCATGGTGACTGTCAAATCATTTTTATTGGATGGGCATTGATCTCACACACTGTGATTAGTTTACAAATGCTATCAGTATGTAAATTCTGTCCAGTGACATAGCTGCATATCATGACTCTTCACATTCATACAAACACTACTCAAACAAGAACAAGACAAAGTCACATAAGATATTTTTATGAAAGGCTTATAGAAATGTTTAGAGGCCGTTAGACAGTGAAACTTTTACAGGTGAATATTGTGTGCAACAACATTGTGAGACAAGGTTCACTGAGTCGTGTGATACATGGTACATTAGGGTGGTACATGGTACTTGTTTCATGACACAAGTTTTGGTTTCACAAAAATACTAGATGAACTACTTTGTACTTTTTTTCTTAAACTTGTGTTCATGGGAAAAAAGAAACTTGTCTCTCAAGGCTGTTGCAGGCTTCACTGTCTAATAGGGGCTTAATTAGCTATTCATCTAATGTTGAACTTTTTCAGGTTCGAAAACCTGATGCAACATGGAAAGAAACTAAGAGGGCACTCAGGAAAGATCATAGATGGTCAATGGCTGACGCACTTCCCAAGGAAGAAAAAGAAAAAATATTTAATGATCACATTGCCAAATTAAACAACAGAAAGAGGGAACAATTTAGAAAGTTACTTGATGAAACATCAGAGGTTAGCCATCTGTTCGCTAAGCTTTTCTCTTCCAAATACCACATGCCATGTTTTTTGTTGTTTCATTGATTTTTAATGTATATTATTTTATAAAATAACTATAACATTATAATGCATACTCTGACTGGCTAATAACCGTGGGATACAAGAGCATGGAAGCATGGTTTCCATGGAAGCATAATTTATTTTACTTTATAAAACGCTTTTTTCATGTATGTCAACACTTATATCAACACTTACATTATATCAACACTTGGGATGTTGGAAAAACACTCAAAAAGCTTTAAAATCACTTGCCTATGACTCATAATCCTAAAACTTTTCTTGTGTTTTCCCAAACATCCTGCATGTTAGAAAAATGAGCATAGAACATGGAAAAGTATTTTACAAGGCTTAATTTTGTAACTCTTAATTTTAAATTTTTGTTACTAGGTAACATTAACATCATCATGGAAAAGTATCAAGAAAATCATAAGAGAAGATCCACGATTTTCTAAATTCTCTTCTAGTGACAGAGTGAGTGTTCACTTTAATCCAATACATATGCTAGCCTTACAATCATAGCTTGTTTTCATTTCTCTTTGACCAAACAACCCCAAAAGAAGCATGTATCTGTTTTTTAAAACTTCCATCACTGAATGTTGAGATGAGGTAACCAGCATATATCGAACACTGAACACTGCTTCTTTGTTTATTGTTAACTGGTGACATTTGAGTCTTGTACTTCCTATCTTTGACCATGTGCTTTTGTTATTTGTCTTGATAAAGTTGCTTGGAACTCATCCACATAGCTCCTACAACCCATGAATTATCAATGCTTCCTGATTTTTAAAAATAAAATGCATTACTTCAGCCAACATGGTAGTCATGTGATAAAGGTCCATCCTTTTGGAGTAGCCAATAACATTTAGTTCAACTTTTTTCTACCCAGAAACGTGAAGCAGAATTCAGTGAGTATTTACAAGATAAACTGGCAAGTGCAAAAGTGGATTTTAGGCAACTACTTAAAGAAACCCACTTAATAACACACAAGTAAGTACTGGGTATTACTGCCAAAATCATTGCATTGTGACCCATATTATTGTAAATACGGTTGGGTTTTTGTGCTTTTCTGATCCGTCAATCATCTTTGGGGGCAGGAGTTATGCAAATCCATAAAAATCATTGGTTGATTTGAATAACCAAAATATGATGATTGATGGCTCAGAAAAAGCACAAAACGCCAACTGAATTTGATATGGGTCACAATGTAACGATTTTTGCAGTAATGAATAAATTACACTATGATTGTGCTGTAATTTTTCATGCTTCTATGAAATGCAGTTCAGTAATTTCCCAGTAATTTTTCTCATGTACACTGTAGTTTCTTGGGTAGAACAGAATCAATAATGCATTAGGAAGCAACTCAAATACTTTTTCTTGTTTGTTTTGTGATAACAGGTCAAAGGAACAGATACAAGAATCAAAGAAACACCTCCATGACATCACCCAGGTGTTAAAGGTAAAGTGATGAATGATATTCATTCAAAAGGGACCACTCATTCATTAGAAGCGGGGAGGCTTTTTAATTTTGATGTGCATGTCTTTGAGAAGCCCTACCCTAAATCTTTGTGAACCTATTTTGGGGATAATTTCTTTCAGAATGACAGACGGTATTTAGTTCTGAATTGCTTGGATGAGGAACGAGAACGACTTTTAAAAAACTACATAGATGAACTTTATCGTCGTGGCCCACCTCCACCACCAACTGCTACAATGCCATCCAACTGGAATAAGCATTAAAATGGCTTTTTTTGATCAAGAAACACCATTATTTGAGAGCCATAGGAACTATTCTTACAAAGGAAAGCTGGGATCTCAGTGTGAACTGGGTACTTTTAAATATTTAGTAGTAATGCACTCAATTGCAAAATCAGTTGGGGTTAAAACATAAAACACAGAAGTGAGATGTAAACTGAGGTATTCTAGAAAATTACATTAAATATTAATGAAATTGATTTATTCATTTGCACTAATGTAACTATGCAGTTGACATAAAACATGCCAAATCACATTCATAGGACCTGCATTTGAGAGCCACTTGGCTTCAATCTTTTATTGGTTGCAGTGTAAAAGAAAATGCCAGAGATATTTCACCTTTGCAGAAGTTGAGCAGATGTCTTAAAATCAATGAGCGTTTTGAATTTAGGAACATTTTTCTCTTCTCTCTCTCTCTCTCTCTCAAATGTTACAAACATGAACATGGGCCATCACAACACATACATCGTCTAATTAACATAATTCCCATGTACCATGTGTCTCCACAACTTTTATGTTCTGTGTTTTGAACCTCACAACCATTTTCAATTGAGCATATATTCCACAAGAATAGAATAGAAAAGTTTTAGATTATTCATGGGATGATTTCTTTCAGAATGTGTGGTGTTCTGAATGGCATGGAGCATATTTTTTCCAATAAATAATAATTAATATTTATTGGGAAAATGAACTGCCAAATGTATTAGCCCTAATTTTTGTGGAATATTCCTTTTATCTATTTTTACTACTGTTGTCATACAACACACAAAACAGCCACCGTAGTGTGTTGTGTGACAATGCTTCAGTATATAAATCTCCTTTAGAGTTGTACAAAGTAGTAGAGCTGTCAAAACAGGCATAATTAAATCTCTTATTGTATTTAAAAAATAAACAAAATCAATAAAAGTTATCCCACTTCTACTTAAGTTTTGGTTGTCAAATTTTGTCTTTTGCTCAGTGAATTTTAGTGAATTTGTTTAAATTTTCTTTTTTTGGCACAATTGCATACATTCAAATATTACAGTCATAAAATTATGGTTGTCTTTTACATGTTAATATAATATACTGTTTCCAGATTTATAGTATCCTTAACTGATTTTTCTATTCCCAAATAAGTCTTTGAGTGTGTAAGTTTGGCATTATTTAAGACAGAGAACAAAATATTCTACTATTGAATACTTATGACAGGCTTTTCACATACTACTGGTAAGTATTTCATGAGCCACAAATTGGGTTATGAATGATGCCAACTATATTGAAAACTGAAACTGGTTTTAACCCATTACAGCTTTCAGTCTAGCCTCCTTCGCGGACGTTCTTAGTGTTGGTCCGCCAGCTCCCCTCCCCACTAGTAGGGAGGGGAGCTGGCGGACCGACACTAAGAACGTCTGTGAAGGAGGCTACTTTCAGTCATTTTTCCTAGGGAAACAGGTTTACCTTTATTTCCCCCTCACTTTTTAGCAATATTTTTGAGGAGTTGAACTTTCTTAAGAACTTGCATGTATAAATTAAGCATGTAATACTAAAGGCATAACTTAGAGCTCTTAAGTTCTAGACAAAGAATATTGTTCCCAAGAGAATAATTATGTGTACAAAAACTGACTGCCGTGAAATAAGAGAGTTGATTGACATTGCTTGCAAACCTTTCCAACTAGTTTCATCATTGCCCCAATAAAAATCTATATAAATTTAACTTTTTGTATCAATGGCTACATGACTGTCTATGGCTGTAGATGAATCTAGATCTAAAGTATTATCAAACCTGTGTCTTGGATGCTTAAAGAAAATTGTTAGTAGCCATGGCAACCTTGATAACATAATAATGTCTTGTTACACAACCATTCAAGTAAACTTTAGTTAATAAAATTGCTTATTTTTCTACTGGACAGCCAGTTCACAATAATTCACATTTTATTCATTGAACATTGATATTTTGATATCGATATGTGGGTAAATTTGCTTTTTCATGCTCTAAGCTACACTGTCATTCTACATTTTTGAAATGAATTTTTAAGAATGCACCTTTTTGTAATGGATGAATGGTGTTAATGAAATAAATATTACTTGGCATTTTACCAAGGTTAAATAAATGTTTTCTTTTGAATGACAAACATAATATGTTAAAGATCCTTTTTCAAAAACTGAAAAATTCAAAATTGAAAGCAGAATTTAAAGCATGTTTTTTCTTGTAGTTGTATCATTCTGCTGAAAATTTGTGCAGCTGTGTATAAGCAAGAATAGTTACTAAAGGTGTCTTTTAGTGTGAAGTTTATCACGGAAATTCCTTAATTTGCACTAGCATTAAAGTAATTTCTTTCCCTTTTAAATTATTTAAAATGTTGAATTTTAAGCAAATATTCTAAAACTACCAACAGTAAATAGGTATATATTATATTTACAAAATTTAATTAAAAGCATTGTATAGCACATGGTGTGCAGTTAAGTTCTGTGGATGTATCTTTTGTCTCCTTAACAATAGGGTTATTGTTTATGGAATGTGTTTTCAAGAATCCATCCATATGTCCTTTTGTGTGAATTTATTGCTGCTTTTGAATATAGAGAAGAGAAAAACAGAAGAAAAAGAAAATACTGAGCATCTGTCTTTTGTTGTTTACCACAGTTACTGACACTTGTTCATATTATTTTAAAGTACAGAAAATACTAATGAAAAATTCAACTCTACATGGAGTGAAAGCAATCAAAGTAGACTGAAAATGAGCTTGAAAGGAACTGCACACCATGCTCTACAAGTTTCACTACCAATCTGATCCTAAGCAGACAAGGACAATGGCTGCACAGTCTCAGAAATGGGTTTAAAAAATGTATGGCCTTTGGAATCAAAAGTGTAGGTGTACCCATTTTGTCTTCCCTTTGAAAATTGATTGATCTTTGATGCTGGACACACATTTGGGCGCAGACCTCTAAATGTATCACCATATGTGGTGTTGAGGTCCATCGGGGAGGCAGACATTGGTCTGTGCATTTCGTGTCGTATAGGCTTTGCCCTATCGCCTTGTTGTCCCCTATAATGGCTCTGCATAGTGGATTCTCCCTCAAACTTTCCAGATGGTGGTCTGTATGATTCTGGTTTGTTACCCTTTGACATTGGCTGGTAGTCCCAAGCTTTGTATGTATCTCCATGTGTTGTCCTATCCTGGAAGGGTTGATTGGATATGAATGATTGCAGTGGAGGTTTTGCGCTTGCTGCAGGTGGAACATTCCACTGAGGGTAGTCATGTCTGAAGGTGGTGTCATCCTTGAAGTCTCCAGAGGGGGGTCGGTAGACTTCTTTCTCTCTTGGATGCCTTTTAGGAAGATTCCACTTTCTGTACGAAAAACCAGTTGTTGTTTCATCCTCGAATGGTGCATTTGACTGAATGGCTTCCTGCTTGGGCTTGAAAGTAGCTGCAGGCATGCCTTTCTTTAGCTGGTAATCATGTTGGAAGGTAGTTATGCCATCAAACGGTGGGCCAGTGGCAGGTCGTCGCAAAAGTGGCTTTTGAGACTGTGCTGGTGCTGCCTTTTTAGGGGTATAGTCCAATCTTGTTGTGGTATCTTTCTCCATTGGACCATGAGGTGGCCTAAACTCAGAATTAAATGGCTTTATAGGTGCCCTTCTAGCAACATAATGACCAGGAAAATCAGTCTGGTGGATTGTTCTTCCGTCCATTTTGCCATCTCTGTTCATGGTCGAAGTGAGCGGTTTCATGCTTTTGACTTTGCATTGGTCTAAATCCCACGGCTTGAACGTATCTTGGTGAACAGTAGATCCTCCAAAAGGTCTGGTACTTGGCTGATAGTGAACCGGTGGCTTGGCAGACTCGGCAGGAGCTATCGTACGCCCCGGGTAATCGTGTCTATAGGTACTTTCGTCTTCGACTCGACCATCAGGTTTAACGTATCGTTCTTTATCGCGTTTCTTGTGTGGCTCTAACTTGTGCCGGATGTAATCAAACTTGTAATTTGTATTACCGTCGAATGGCTCTGTCGATGCTTTAACAGTGAATTCCGGCTTGATCGCTTCGGTTCTCACTGTGTTTCCGTGCTTTTTGTACCGATCTTGGTATTCTGTAAAGAGACATCTTTGCGATGATGGTCGTGCAACTGGTTTGTGAGCACATCGATGCCGCCTGTTTTAGTACCGACAAAAATATCTTTTAGCAACATCAAGCAATTAAAAAAACATCGTGTATAAGTTGATAAATTTTTGTTAGAACGCTTTAATAAACAGGGATCATGTGGCCGATTATAAATTGAATGGATTTGATCGGCCGATCCAAATGACCCAAACACATTTTCCTGTCGTACAAGCCAAATGATTTCATTTCTACTTACCCGCAATTACAGATCTGACATATACAAAGCGGCTGAACCATATTATTCGACTAGAGACCAGATCTACATGAGTAAATGCCGGGAAATAATGTAGCAGAGGGGGAAAAGTACCTTTTCTTGCGATCTACCGAGTGTTTTTAGTCGGTATTTACAAGCTGTTGCTAGGCACGCAATGGAACAATGGATATAACGATGTGTGATCTGATTGGCTAATCGACAATTTAAATGACGTACTAATGAAACCTGGTTAAAAATTTTTTACATCGATAGTTCTGGATTTCGTTTTGTTTTATTTATTCTTTCTTCATATTTCTTATTTATCCTAATTCTTTTTCAACATGAAGAATATTAATGATCCAAAATTTCTTAACGGCTTTTTCTTTGCTTTTTCTTTCAATTTTTATGCTGTCGATTTATTTACCCAGTCTTTTTTCGTTTAATATTTCTCTAATATGAGACTAAATGGATAATATTATATATAATGTGTATTTCTTATTCTTTGATTTTTCATCTCTACTTTTTTTTAAGATTTTGAATGCGATATTAACGAAATACAAATGTTATTTGACCTTTTTGGCTCCTTGACAACTGGATCTTTGGTTGATTTTCTAGCTTCTCGAACATTCATCGGTAAAGGCTACAGCTGTTAACACATCCCTTGTTACCTATATGCTTTTTAAAAATGTATTATTAAACTACGCTACTGCATCTTCAAAGTTTTGTACAAACATAGAGATATGGACTAGTTTGTGATGACAGCTTTGTTTGGGGAAAAATCCCAAGATAATCCACTATGTCTAAAAATACATAAATAAAAAGAATGAAGCAAAACTGCAAAACAAAAGTGGTTCTTAAGACTCATTCAAACGTGGGATTTAGATAAAAGCCATAAGGAAATATAACGCAGGTAAGCTTACTTCCGGTTAATGGCTCATTAACTTCCGATTTAGCTTGGCGGCAAATTTGACGCGCGCGCGCGCGACTTGATTTTTGGCGCCAAAAACCTGTAATTTTAAAATTCAGTCATCCTTTATGATTCATTTAGTAACACAGTATTTTTATTCATTTAATGGTCATTTAAAACCGTGTCATCTTGAATTTACACTGGATCCGCTCGGTTGTTTTGCCATTTCATTTCCGTCCTATTAACAGGAAAAAAGACGTCGAACAAAGAACAAGGGGATTGATGAAGATCGTTCAGTGATAATAGTCAAATGAAGCAGGCAACATCGGGAAGGAACCTAACTAAATGGGACCTCAGTCTGTCAAACGACGCAAAAGCTAATCCAGTGTTACTTACAGAAGACGCTCAGAGAGTTCTCGCTGTGATTAGACAGAGACATACAATAAACACAAGCCAAAGGCCTAGTTATGTTTCCATGAGACTTGCTCAAGCAGCCAAGACAGAGGGTAAGGTTTACGTGGCTTGTTCTATGTTGTTGTTGTTGGGTTAGCTAATCGTACTTGGCTTGTTTGTTTGTTTTGTTTTACTAAGATTTGCGAAGGACAACAGAATCACCCTCCTTAAATACTGCTAGAGCAATTCTCACCTGCCAGTCCTCTAAATCAATAGGAGCCCAGCCTAAGTTGCCTTTGGAAGATCCTGTGGAACAGGAAAGCCCTTTGAAGCGAAAACAAGAAGGAAGTTGTCCCAAAGGGTGAGCATCCTTAGAATGTTTTTACAGTTCTTTTCTAACATTAGTTTAGCCTTTATTCTCGTTTACTTTTAAGATCGCGTCATGCTGATGTACCTTACGAAACTGAGAGATGTGTAGAAATTTCCGGTACGGTTTTGATGTGTAAAAGATTTTCTAACATTTTTGGATGCCGAGACCTTATACCTCATCTAGTCCCACTTTTCTAGAGTCTGCAGAAACCCGATTGGAGAAAACAGACATGAATATCAAACCTTCTTCTCAATATCAAGTCTTACAAGTTGAATCAATGACCCAAGAACAGAGATCTGACCTAGAAAAAGCTTTGCTATCAGCTAAAGAGGTCGCATGCACCCTTATATTTAGTGATAACTCGTCACAACTAAGGTCCTATGGCTATCAGGTATCATGCAGTAATCGGTAATAGACTGCTTTCAAATGGTTTCCTATTAATTGCTAACATTTCTGTAATAAATTGTTTTTCTTTTACAACTTGATAGAAGAAAAGGGGATTTGATAAGAAGCGCCCAGAGGTATTCCAAGTTTCCATTATTTATATGTATTTTAGTTTTTTTCACTTTCATTAGGATATTGAAATGTTCAATTCAAATACCTATATTGATTTTTCTGTTACAGCCCTCTGCAGTTGCATTTGCTTTTCCATGGCCTGGAATTCGAATCAAAGGAAATGGCTTTGAAAATAAAGGGAATTCTTCTACCACAAACCACATTGGCTTTGTGAAGTTCTCCCTTGAACCTCCATCGGACGTTCTCAGAGAATGGACGAGGTGATTTATTTTCTTTATTTTTCCTTGCTTATTTTGAAGATCATGTATATTAGCACGGTTCAGCGATACGGGATTTGGACCGTATTTATAACATCAGCGGCAATTTTCCTTTTGTCATTAGAGCAGATTTCGTATGACTGTGAAAAAGTCGCGGCACGGACACGGCGCGGACACGGTCAAGGCGCGGCAAG
>JAAAQI020124850.1:0-14876 GCA_011800005.2 Stichodactyla mertensii
GAATTAAAGAAAAACCAGCTAAAAACACTTACAGGTTTATCAGAATTACCAAAAACCAGAAAGAAAGAAATTCGAACTGGTTTATGACTAAATGTCAAGACATCTTTTCGTAAGTCCATACATTGTCTGTAACACCAAACTTTTGATCCTGCTGTTCCGGTGGCATTAACTCTGATTAAACTGATACTCGATTTTTTAATGATAATAGCAAATAAGTATACTCAACATCTGTATGAAAAGTTCGTTTGAATTTTTGAACACTTTTCTTTCCAGTTGCCCCCCAAAACGCAAAGCATTATGGGGATGTGAAAGTAGTGAATAGAATACATCATAAAATACGACAACCTTTAGAAATTTGGGAATCTAAGTTTCATTTTCGTGAAATTCTTACCTGACACATCGCTTGGACCAGTTGATGTGAACCTGTTTCTTGAAGTTTGCCACCTTCATAGCAAAAACCCAGTGATCCATTGCTTTGATAGTAAGACGAGACTCCTTGAGGTTAATCAGTCTGACGTATCGTATCCTGATATGGCAAATCAAAAGTCAAATGCAACTTGACAGATCTCTAAAATGCAATTTGGACACCTCCAAATCCGCGTGTACTAACCTTAAAGACTTTTTCATTACAGTGTGTTCTTTCCAGGTTTTCAACATCTTTGACAGAAGCATCTTCTGCAAAATGCCTACAAAAGCATTGCGTCTTTCGCGTTGTGATCTTGTCACTTCCAACAGCCTCCTGAAGAAGCGTCTCTTCTTGCCCTAGTTAGACAGAAACGATAATTGATCAGGTACTAGAGGCTAATACAATGGGCTAAGCACCTACTTCATGCTAAATCTAAATTCAGTCCTTCCCTTTCATTCCGAGACCCCAGCTGTCAAGAGCGCATACAGCAGATTTCGTATGACTGTTAAAAACTCACAGGACGGACGTGCCGTGTTGTGACAGTGCCGAATGTCGTGAAGTTTCACCGTCAGACGAAAAGTTTACCAGACTTACGACGTGTCGTACCGTGGCCGTGACGGCGGCATGCCACGCGAGCATTTAGATTACCTGAAGAGTCTTCGCGCGCTGCATAGGTTTGAATTTAACAAGTGTAATGAATTCTGCACCGTGACCGTACCGAGATTTTCCAGTCCAGATATCATATTGCATTTTACCTTACGTGACATGGCTTTACAGAGGTGTCGGTGGATGACCTTGCGTCGGTATCTCAAGAACCAGAGACGATATACCCTTCTGTAATACAAAGTTGATAATACTGGTCAAGTATAACTACCATAACAAAAGCAATGATCCGAGCACGCAACAGAAGCAGCAAAACGTGAATCAACAACTTCAACAACATCACCAACAATCAAGCAACTTTCAATAATATAATATCCAGTAAAAAAGTCATGACTGCACAGGCAGAGATACAAACGACAACAAACACCAGCAACGACAAAAAGAACATCATGAATGACGATAGCACCAGCAGCCTCAGCAACAGCATCATCAACAACTACGACTTAAGAATATATAAATAAGAGTTCTTACTTCTGTAACAACTTTCCATGGAAATTCTCAGCTTGTTTGACCATTAGTTTTCGCCTCCACTGAATGAAGGTCTGCTTGATCAGAGCTCTGTTGTAGTATTCTTTACACATGCTCTGGAATCTCTGATGAATAACCCTAAAAAATAACGAAAATAAGTAATGGATCTAATAAATTGCACAGTGTTTTTGGACAGCTGAAAAGATCGCAGGTTCTACAAATGAAGGTCGGTTAGACACCACAGCATGATAGACCAGCATTTTTGTGATAAAGAAGAAAAGGTTTGATGCTCCTTTGGGCTTCTCAACAACTCTTATTTTGTCGAGATAGAACCTAGAATACCAGGAGTGCTTTCCCTTTAAACCGATCCATCCGGTTGGAAATTCGTCTCCTAAAAAACAGCGATAAATGGTACGCGCGTTTTCCAACCAAAAAGAGCGGGAAAACACAAATGGTACACGCGTCTTCCGGAAGAACCGGAAAGAGCGGGAAAAGTGGATTACCTCGATCGGTAGACCGAGTTTTCCGGAACTTTCCCATCGGAGTGACGCATACCATTTGTTTTTCCAACCGGAATTTCCGGTTTTTCCAGGTAAATGGAAAGCACCCCTGAATAAAGAGGTGGTGTGTGTGTGTGTGTGTGTGTGTGTGTGGGGGGGTTTAGGAAGCCTAGACGTCAAATCAGCTTTTTCGAACATCATTTTATGAAACAAAGTTAGTGCTTTAACTTACTTCGCATATTCTGTCCAGTTTCTCCAGGAGTAAAATGCTTTCACGACAATTCTTCTCCTGATGAAAGAAGATTCAGTATTGATTTATAGTATAAACCAATTAAAACAGCTTAGCAAGGAAATAGTTCTTTGGTGGTAGGAAAAGAAAAAGTAAGTTTTGGCCACACAGCTTGCAGAAGCCTTTATCTGCCCTCTGGTTTAAACAGCCTGGCGCTCAGCCTGAGTAACCGATTGAAGGCTAAAGGCACTGAACTATATCCTGTTATAATATGACTCCAAAACTGAGAAATAGGGGGGGGGATAATCTATAAATAAATAAAAGCAAAAACTAGCTGTGTAGAATTTCTCTTTTCTTTTTCTTAGGCCTCCTTTTTACCCCTTGTTCATTTTATGCACGCACTGTCGTTGGATTGTGGTGGTTTGATTGACTAACTATTGATTGATTCAGAGAGAAAACATACTTCATCAAGCTGTTTGCAACGGAAGACTTTTTGCTGCCTTCCAACCACTGGCGAAATACTCGAGCCTGTAGATTATTCTCGTAGTGAATCCTGGAAAATACAAAATGAACCGTGAGAACCTGAACAACGAATATATCAAGAACATTAACTGCCATGCTGTTAAGTACAAGGTAGATTAAGCAAAGATCGTATGACTGTGAAAAATGACTGTATGTGTGCAGAGGTATCGTGCCGTGTGCCGTTAATATGTCCCATTTTGATCTGATGAGCATGATAATCTCTGCGTTGTGACTGGTTCAACAGCTGTCTTCATCTTCGTACCGTAACCGTGGCATCTGCAGTATTTTGCACTCTTTCGAAATCCAGTCGTTGATTGCATCATTGGTAACAATGTCACAGTAGTTTTGTACGCAATGTGAAAGTACGTCACGCGCCAAAGTCACGGTATGGAATAATTGATGACACCCGTTGAGCCAGCGCGCAAATTTTTTGGTACGGCACGTCCGTATCTGGTGGGAGTTTTTCACAGCCATACGAAAATTGCTTTAATACTCAAAATATACCCCCGGTCTAAAATATTACTTTTAACCCAAGCACACCACAAACCAGCATTCTATCTCACCTTGCCACCTCATTGGTTCGGGTTTTGACAATTCGTTGAGCCGAGTAGATTCTCCAAGAATGCCAACACTTTGTAAGAAGAGTAATCCTGTGAAAGAAAGCAAAACAAACTGTTTCGTTGATCATGAATGCCACAATAGAAACTTCAATTTTTGCCAAAAAAAAAAAAAAGTTGGGCTTTGAGATTCACTAGGAAAAAATAGGATGTAAATAATTATTTCTTACTTGAAGTTTAGGCTAGCCACGCTGTTATTCTGCTCCACTTGATATCTCATTTTCCATTTTGTGTAGCTTCTGGACAGGATGTGCTTGTTTGCCATTCCATCAAGAATCTTGTCTCTGTCATCACGATCACAAGAACAAATTAGTGATTAAAACACTAAAATTGATGCAGTACAATGGTTTCCATAGAGTCTTCTATTGCTGTGTTGTTTCTTGTTTTTCAAAACTTTCAGTTTTCTTTCTTTCCTTCTTTTCTTTTCTTTCTTTCTTTCTTCCTTTTTTTTTCTTTTTTTTTTTGAAGAAGACAACACACACGAAAGGAAAACGAAAAAAAAAAAAAAAAGAAGAAGAAGAAGAAGAAAAATAAGAAATTTAAGGCTGCATAGGAATACGAAGCTTTACCGTATAAAGCTCAAATATAGTTAATTTACTTAACGTTGTCACTGAAAAAGCCTGAAGCCTAAAGCTTTGAGAGCGAAATCATGAAATATTTTTCACCGTGACATTATTACAATAAGAAACTCACTGTATGCTTGCAAATTCTACAACTTGGACATATATTCTTTAATTCTTAGATAGCCTACAGCGAAGTTTGTTGGTAAACGAAAGGTAAATGAAAGCTTTTGCGTTTTTTTTAGCGACAACGTTAATTGAATTAGCCATATATATATATATTTTTTCAATTCATTACTGTAACCTTTCCTTCCTTAAGTATGACTCCGATAACGAGATCCTCTATTTAGGTTCGAAAGAGGATAGAAATATTTCCTTTTAATTCAAAGTCATTACTTACCTATTTCCTTCGAGTTGAAACACTCTCCATCTGTTGAAAGCTGACCTCATTTTCTCTGCCTTCCGTTTGTTCATCTGATTTTGCCACTAAAAATAAACAAGATGACGGTGTTTAAAAAACAAATGGAGGGACTGTAGTAATTCCTTGAATGAACTAATGACTGTTTACAGAAACTCATAAGAGGAGTTTCCTGACATGGTATATAGTGGAGATGATATGGTGATGGTGCGGGGCAGTTATTACAATAAAAGGATTCTACCAAAAACCTTAAGTGTGGATTAATATAACAGCCCCCAAAAAAACTTTACCTTGTGGTAAAGATAGGAAAACTGAACTGGACAAGAAATTTTCAAAAAAATTGATTTTCGTCTGTCTTTGGAGATTTTGTCCTTTTCGTGTGTCTGACCCGTTTTGACTCGCGCGCAATCTTGAAAAAAGGTTTTTATAGACCTTTCCCGAATTCCATTGAATGATCATGAAACAATGGTTCCAAGTGGAGGCTGAACTTGATTCTTTTATTTATCAAGGCCAAACTCGACTTGAAACCATTGTTTCGTGATCAACCAAGTGAATTCGGGAAAGGACTAATTGTTAATAGTACTTTACCTTAAGCCAATATTTTGCCATCAACCGTGCACTGATCTTAGTCATGACGTCATTTCTCGCTTGGCTGTTGACCTGCACAGCAAATCTCAGCCCTCTCAGCCCAGTTTCCAACATGTGACGTCGATAAACCTCATCTGCTCTCATCTGCTGGTTCTTCCTGACTTCTTTCCATGCAGTCATGTACTTATTGAGGGTAACAGCGCGCCAGAATTCCACCGCTCTGTCAGTAAATGTAAAAAAGATTGACTCAGTTTTTGTGACATGTTCTATAATGTGTACTGAGTGTCGAAATCTTTCCGAGCGAGCTTGCTCCCTATAACCCCTCCCCCTGTCGTGGGAAAGAACTAATTTAAATCCAAAATAGGCCCGTTAACCCTGTATTAAACTATAGTATTTGTATTTGAACCCACTTGTTCATCTTGTTCTCGCTCTCCTGTCTATCAAGCCTTCTTAGACGAGCTCTTTGATGCCAGCGACGAAAGAGTCTTGCTTTCAGCAGGAGTTGTTGATGAACGGCAGGCGTGGTGGTTTGTTCAGCTTCGAGTACCTTCATGGCCCAGACAGCCGACGAAAAACGGCGTGACGTATCAACAGAAAATGAATTCACAAGGCTGGTAAAGATTAGAACAGGGAGAATAAGTAGAAAATGCGATGTTTGGTTGCTGCTCTACCAAGGGAATTAGGTTAACATCTTTATTTTTCAAAAATACCAACCATGCAATTTAAGAAGCCACAAAGAAAAATGATGGCATTCGGTTTATGGTTTAATTTACAACCACATGCAAGAATCTCTCAACTTCATCCTTTCTTCGGGTCCACGGGAGACAGATGATATGCGATTGAAAGCTTTGGCTAACGAGGTTGTAAATCTTTTATCCCAAGGAGCGGGTTTCGTATGAGTGGGAAAAATTACCGTAGCTGTACCATACTTTACCGTAACGGCAACTACGCGCTATGATTGGATGATTCACATGAAAACAATAGGAAGCCATTTCAGTGTTACGGCACACCGTACCGTGTATACGTGCCGTACGTCAGTGCCGTACGTTTCCCACTCATACGAAACCTGCTCTATCATAAAATCCAAACCATTTGACACTGATAATACAATAAGATTTAATTCTGATTTATTTAAGCCCTTCTTACCTGACATGGTTCAGTGTGGGATTGCGTTTTCCATTATTCAGAAGATGATTACTTGACTTGCTCAGACCTTGAAGATCACCTTTTACCGATGCATTCATTCCATTATTCAACACAAACTCATTGTTATAGCGTGACTTGGACGTGTTTGTCTGCTTACACTTCTCGGAAAAAGCACTCCCTTCATAGTTAGACTGCAGGTTTCTTGACAATGGCTGTGAAAACTGTTTTCCATACAACAGTCCTGTTTCTTCATACACTGACATTGCTGCTGGGATGTAGCCATTGTTTTGAGGCAAGTATGAAGATCGGGAGGTATTAACTTTACTTGTGTCTCTTGTCGGTGGAGACTGAGGATGGTAGTTTGACGAACTTGGTAAGGTAGTGCTTGTATGGGACACTGTTGTTGATGTGTTCTCACAGGAATAAAGTGAGCCATCAGGATCAACGATATTACTCTGGACATGGTTCGGCTTGATGGCAAATGGAGCAGATTTGGAACTTTTTTTAGAAGACAGCCTGGTACTCTGCAGTCTGTACAGGAATTCTTTATCCCCTGCTGTCTGGCTAAAACTATTTTCATCATCAAGATGCTTATCTGCTAATCCATTCTTGGAAAATGAGACAGATTTGGTCTCTGATTGCTCCTTGGTGTCGCGGAATGAATAGCGAGCTCTAAAATTATCTCCCTTCGTAGTCTGTACCAAACCCCTGGGTGTCTCAACAAGACAAGACTTCAGACTTCTTGGACTTTCGATATCAGATGCGATACCAGAGGAGCTTCTAGCTAAAGTGTCGTCACTCTCAGGAGAACATGATGGCGATGCATGCTGAGAACTTCTTGTCCTTGTCCTGCCTAAAATCAAGTCTGGCGACACAGCAACTAAAGGAACATAAGAATCTTGTATCACTCTTGCCTTCTGTTGTCCACCTTCTACAGTGTAACTACTATGCCTTCCATTCATGTGCTGTGTTTTACTGTCATGTCCTATGCCATTCTTTGTACCACCTTCTAAAGGGTTATGTGGCTCATCAGTACTCATAGTGCTGTATGGGTTGTACTGATTGTAGTAGGGTCTGTAATACTGTTGTAAAGGTTTCTGCACACTCACAAGTGGATTTGTTTGTGGATATTTGGAATGTGTTGATAGGGATCTATTGCCATTAGGTTGTTGCTTTCGTGCAATATTTTCTTGAAATCTATGCTCTGGGAATGCATAAGCATGGAATGCTGAAAAAAGTGGATGCAATATGTTGTGAGAATTCAAAAATAGAAGAGGCATAAAACACCCCCAACAGGTTTTGAGCTGTCAAAAGAAAATGAGGGTTTCCTGGAAGGTAGGAGGGTCTGGGTATCCCTTACACCCAACTCAAACTCTGCTCCTTTGCTCCTCTGCATCACTGCAATATTATCTAGCCTCTTGTGTGCCATAATAAAATATACAACACTGTGCATTAATGACTTACATTCAGAGTGATACGGTGGTACAACTACACCAACAGCTGAGACAGGACCAAGTGGATTCTTCTTAGGATTCTGTTAACAAAACAATCATACAGTAAGTAACTGCTTAAAACAAAATAAAGATAAAGCTTCAATTAACTGCAATCCAGCTTAATAGAACAGCTCATAATTTAAACAGAACTGCACATGCTTACAGGAAATTTAGGCTTTTACTACAACTGCATTTTGCTTTCTGATGAGTTGATTGCCCATGTGAAATAAGCATATAGCTGTTAGTTGATAGCACAATCACTCACACATGACACTAGGCACTTCAATGAATTTTCCTCATTCTCACTAGCCTGCATTACCAGCAGTTGCAGTTATGAGAGGAAAGCTCAAATGCAAGTGCAGACCACCGGCAATGCAGGCTACATTCTCACAATATTTCTACCAGTTTATTTCTTGTTGTTGTAAAAATCAGTTTCATGAGTGTTTCACATTGTATGTCCTTATTTTTCCCACATTTAAGGTTATAATATCAAAATAATTTTGAATTGTATTTGCCTCACGATTTCACAAAAGTTTTTTAAAGATTTGATGATGCAAACTGTGGGAAATAAAAGACATACCACTAGTAACCATTAAATATAATTCGGTTAAACCTACCCTTGCAGACCATGGAAGATCATAAAATGAGGTATCAGAACAATCAGAATCATCTATTAAACTATCCAGGCTTGATGTATGGCTGTTTAGCTTTGGGTGATCAATATTTGGGTGTGGTTTACAGTAGGTGTAGGGATAGGAAGGGAGCAGTGTTGGCCCTGAAATTAAGATAAATGCTACTTTTAACTCACATCATCGTCTAAAGGGTTTGCATCACTATACCCCATTCACACTGGGCCTTTAAACATGTTTAAAAGTTGTTTAGTTAAACTAGTGACCCTTCACACAGCGTGCATGCCCAACTAAACAAGTTTCTAACCTTGTTTTAACCAAACTACTTTTGGGAGGTAGCTTTAACCCTGTATAAAGATGGCGGGCAAACGATGAAGTACGTAGAATAGAAGAACTAATAACTAAACAAAGTTAGTCGTTGTGAATGGGGCTCTAAATATTATTCGATGGATTTGTAAAAAGGAAAAAAATATAATCATAGTTAATTTTTTACTTTTATCTAAGTGTTTTGTATGGCTTTTCTTAATATTCTTACACTGTGTCACCCATGTCCTCTTGGGCTGACAAGGAAAGTTATTTAATAATCTTTATTAATCATCTCTTAAACTATAGTCCCTTTGCAGCTGCTGTTACTGCTGATCATAGTACTCCTTTCACCCCAAGGATGAGGGTTTTTTATTATTTTTTCTATCTTTTAGCTTTCCAATGGTAATGTTGCTGATCTCCAATAAGCAGACAGCAGTTCAAACTTCGCTTCCCTCTTTCTATATGAATACCTGTATCAGTAATACATTGGGTCCACAGTACACTAGATCAATTACTTACCTAATGGCTTGTGAGGAGTTTGAGCTGACCAGGGTCCATGCTTAAAGGAATAAATAATGTGTAGATTTAATTTAAAAACACAGACACTAAATATAAAATAACACTAAAATAAAAAGTAGGGAAATTAGAAAGCATTTTCAATGGCATTTTGAATCATATACAGGGGATATCAATTTTATGCAGGAAATAAAGTACACATTTTACACTGATCTTCTTCAGGAAAAAAGGGTTTTGTAGATTGCTCTTGATGAAATACACAACATTGCATGTTGATGACTAGTGCAGTCTACAATGTAACTCTGAAGTATAGAGAATTAGACTCTTTTTGGAGGAGCTTTTAAACAAGACTAGATCATTGGTTAAAAGCCGAGTATTTATTATGCTATGTGGTGGTTGTTAATTGAGTTAATTGCTGGATTCTTTAGCAAAAAATATTTAGAAATGCACTGAATTCTTAAAAGACTTCAAAGAACTAACAATCAGCTGTTATAGGTCTTCATTTCACAGCCCAAAAGAACTGTATTTAGCTAGTTTAACACAGCAAAACACTCTGTAATGTTGACTATAAATGTGCTTGCTACAGATGGTATAAATTGTAATGTATCATATTGTACCTACCAGATTGCTATCAAATTTCTCAGTGAAGCTATCTATCCAACAAGCATTTCCAGTTATGTAGGTACACACAAAATAGTTATGAAAATTATGGTATCTTTCCACTTGATTATTTCAGAGGACTAGTGAATAACAGATTTAAAGTGACTACAGCCTGATTCAAGGATCATCAACAGAAGCCATCTCAGGGGAGAAGAAAATGCGACACTTTTGACAAAATAACAATGGGCCTGTCAAAATGCTAAGTACTAAAAACATAGCAACAGCCTTAAAGGTAGAAACACACATGGGATGTATAACAAAAAAATCCTTATAAAGCTGACAAGAAAACCAGAAAATGTAACTTTTTCAAAGCTTTGATATGGTTATCAAAAGATTGTTACAAGTTTTATTGAAAGTAGGAAACATCTTTTGTGTGATTTTCTAAACAAGTATTGTTATGGGCAATTGGTTAATTTGAAGTGGGTGGCTAACTATTACCCACAAATTCCAGTATCACCAATAAACACACAGAGGCTAGAATTTCACTTGGGGAGTCATTTTTCACATTAGTACTGTCAAACAATCTGTCACTGCTTAAGGATCAGATTTCAATATAAGTAGATTGTACTACTAGAAATCTTAAGATATTTTTTCAAAACATTATAAAAAGTAAAGATTGACATAAGATACTGAAATAAAAGTGTGCTAGCTAGGGCATATGCAATAATAAGCTCTACTGTAAGTATGAAATGAAAACAGAGGAAGTGTATATAGATATACAATAATAATTACATTTGATTTTTAATTGTTATTTTTTAAAAAATATATCTTGATAAATATCATATTCATAACTAAGATGAAAAATCATTAAAGATTGATTATATGGTACATCCAATGTTCTTATAAAAATTTTCTTGAAATCCACATATAAAGGAAACAGTTTGTACTGTTCAGTTGTAAACAGTTCATAAAAATCCTTGTGAATCCTGCTTTGAATTTACAATAAGTAATTGCACTAACAATTTTTGTATTTCAATTATAAATCCTGTTTATCTAAGACAACACAACATAACACATTGAGTAAAGAAAAGGTAAAATAAAGGATTCAGTAAATTAATAACTGGTACAGTAATATAAAAATACAAAAATACAATTTAGCAAAAGGAGAAATCCCCACTTTATTTGTAAATATGCAATAAAAATAACAAAAGCAATTCTAAAATTCTGTCATGGGATTTTTTCATCAGATGATAGATTTTTAATAGTGTTTATTTTGTTTCTATCATATATTGGCCTCTAAACTCAACATTTTATTGCTCATTAAAAATATTTCTGAAAAAAAGGATTTTTATTATAATATATTATAATAGAAAAAGATATGAGTGTGAATAAAAAGAGATGAAAATAAAATAAATATGTTTTCAAAATTTCCCCAGAGAAAAAAACAGATGTAACAAAAAAATATACTAAATAAACATTGCAAACATAATTTTGAAATCAATAATCAAAGATTATTTGTAACAAAACTGTAACACTTTGAATTTATTTCAGTATCACATACTTTTATGTCTAGGTTTGCAAGGGCTAATAACTCATAACCTAAATTCTGAATTAATTTTCATATATCATTAGAAACTGTAGGATGTTTGCTTTTGAGCTGTCATAACTTGATCAATTTTAGAGACGATGTCAGTATAACGATTATTCAAATATTTCAATAGATAGATCACAAGGGTCTGAAACAAGTTCTATAGGGTAAAAAAGTCTTTCTGTTAATTTTATACTTCTAATTAAAGTATTAATATAAATCCTCCATTAACATAGCTTTGCGCAGGATAAAAAGGCCATTGCTCCAAAATTATCAAAAATAAGCTTATGTTAGTGATCTAGAGTACTTAGATAAATTTATTAATGACCGGTGCACAAATGAAATCACACACAGTATCATTCATAGAGTATAGAGAGTATAGGCTTGGGTGACTAAAGGCATTCTAATAAAACAATAACAGTTGATTGCATGCAAAAAACAGTATATAACAATATATAAAATATCTAAATGGGACAAGAGTTATTATAATCAAATACATGGTAAATAAAGACAGAAATCCAGGTAAAATTTAATCTTATGTTTTGAAAAATATGTGGTATACTTTTCAAAATAAAGACCTTTTCACAATGAATTATTAATGCCTCCATAATAGTTTTCTTACCCACCCACTTGTTGCTGAAGAAAAAAATATTATCGTACATACAAGAACGTTGAATACAAACAGAATCTAAAGAAAATCGTAAGACAATAAACACACTACAAATCCAAACTCTAAAATTTACCTTCGCCTTCACATTCCATCGTCCAAAGTCTTTCTGGCTTTGATTTTTCGGAGCTTGAGCCATTGATTTTAAACCCTGTTCGTTGCTTTATAAATCGGTAGTAAATAAAGCTTTTGATTGTGGAATTTCTTTAAATACCAATGAGTAGATCGTGAAACCGTGAGGTTCATCTTCGTGCATTTTGTTGAAGGAAATTAAGCTTACGTTGTTGGATATTTTGAACGTAGAAATTATTTTAGGTAAGAAATTGCTAGTTCAAAGACGAAGGAGCTACAGAACCAGATAGATGAATGTGTACGAGGTTCTTTAGTAATCTCAGCTGGCTTAGTTGAATCCATTTATTAGCTCAAACGTCCAATCACTACAACGTAGTTAGTACAAACATGGCGTCGGTTTGTTTGCAAAGCCCGCGCTTTGACAAGATCTCGCCTGAATGGTTCCCTCACCCTCCCCTCCCTATTGACCAAATAAAAATTCTAATGAAAATTTATAAATAAAAACTTATTAATTATGGTCCATTTATATTTAGACTACGAGTAATATGATCTAAAAGTTCCTTAGACATATCTGTAAGAAATATTTGGTTGCCTGTAGCACACCGCTTTGTGAAGGCAAAAGACTTCTACTAAAAAAATCTAAATAAAGAGAAGACCATGTAGAAATTTTTGGATAAAAAGAAAAATAAGAAGAGCCTCAGACAACCATACAAATCTCTCAGTCGAGAGAAAGCGTAATCGGCTGATTACTAATGGCAAGTCATCACCAGCGAATTACTTATTAGACTTCCCTTTGAATATTTATACAAGGAAAACACACTCACAAGTAGACGTGTGGGAGACTGATACAAGCTATACGCATGCGCGATATTCTTAAATGAATATCCAGGCTGATGTATCAGTTTAAGTTTGAGAGCCCCCAGATTGTCCACTGCCAGAAAAAATCGGCTACATGGGGCTGGTGCACATGCCTAAGCCTTTTAAATTATGCATCACGGAGCGCGCCTGATCTCAAACTACACCACACCACACTACAGTACACCACACTACACCACATCACACTACACTGCACTGCACTGCACTGCACTGTACTGCGCTGCAATGCACTGCACTCACACACCACTTGATTGCATACATTCATCTGATTTTAAGAACATGTTTTCTAATATGAGTGGGAAACGTACGATACGGACTCACAGCACGCATACGGTATGGTGAATAACACTGCCGGAATAGCTTTTAATTTTTTTCTTGAAAATCTTTTTATCACAATGTGGCATAGTTATGCTTATGGTAATGATTCTAGTCTTATCAGTGCGGTCCAGGTCTTTCACGGGACAAGTTTTGCGATTTGCTTCGTCAATAGTAATGAAAATGTATTCATATTTTTATGAAAAGCGGAGAAATTTTCAATGACATATGACGTCATCCGCAGCAGAAACATGAAAAATTTCTCGCTACTCAGCTACTTGGCAAATACATGTCCAAGTGATGGAGGAGTGATCACCAAATTGTCGTGATGCTCGCTATCGTGTATTAGTGGATTTAGCTTGATGTACCTAAAAGCATATCGAGGACAGGAAAAGAAAATCATAGAAATCCAAAACAAATAGTTGTTTTAGTAGAGTTTATGACACCCTGTTGCTCACTTTTTAGCCCTTTGACATATGCCAATAGTAGATTATCTATATACTGGTATAGAAAACAGAGACGACTACTTCAACACATGAAACGAGCCCAGAGCTATAGCCATCGACACCGATGGCTGAACAGGACGTCATTGCGTTCTGACTTTTGCAGCTGACGTCATCGATGATGTAATTATCAAAAGTCTACAACCACGGCAAACATATATAGATTAGCATGTATTCTTCTGACTTGCTTTTCCTTCCGCCTTGGTGCTTCTCGGTGCCTCAGGATCCCAGGTCACAGCTGCCGAGTGAAAGTCGAGGAGCCACCGAAAGCTTGCTTCTACGTTGCCATAGCTACACAGGATCCTTGGACAACGATGAAATCACAAGGACACGGCAAAGTGAGCCTTTTGTGACGAATAGTTGTTATGGTCTACGGATTATGCAGATCATGGAATCACGGCATACAGTAGTTCTGGCGTAGACTGATCTTCGGCAGATATCGTTCTATGTGGTTTTTGGATACATTCATTTACTTACTCTATCGCGAGTGTCGGCTTTTGTTGGGTAAGTCTTGCATCTCAGCCACAACTTGTATTCACTTTAGTATTACTGAATACGTAATGGCGTCTACACTTTGCTACCTGATAGTCAAAAGTTAAAAGCATTTTGATTCAACTCCAAATATTCAGAGTATTTTGAATTAGAAAACGGTTGTTACTTGGTGTAAGACCTCATGAAATGTCCCTATTATTGTGTAATAATAGGGACAATAGTAGGGATTATAAGAATAACAGTGAAAATAATAGGGACATTTCATGGGGTCTTACACCAAGTTAAAACCTAGAAAACGAAAATTCAGCTTGCTAAAATGCAGACAGATCAAACCAACTTAACCAGTTTGATAACTCGGTTAACTTGATAGTTGTTTGCGTGAGGTGACCCTAGAACCGAGTTATTTCGTGAGCGAGGGCGCTAGGAAAGCCGTTAAACCTAATCGCTAACGGAGCGCCGGCGCAACGGCGCTATTTCGTACACGTAGTACAGCGGTAGCTGTTCATAGCGTGAGGACAAGATTCAAAGTCGAGTGACCGTTGGTTGGAAATACAACGATTTTCGATCTAACGTGAAGCGTGACGCGCCAAACTTGTTATTATAAGTTAGTCCCAGACGTTTGGAACGAATAACTATCAAGTTTGACGTGAGAAACTTTTGTTATGTAGCCGACAAATAACATTGAATTTTCAAGGTTTATAA
>JAAAQI020124861.1:0-14875 GCA_011800005.2 Stichodactyla mertensii
CGAGTTCTTTGAATTTGGTCTCAAGAGCTTTGTAGTCTTTGCGAGAGTGTTTTGAACTTTTTTTAGTGTGATCAATATTACTAGCACTAGTTTTAGATTCTTTTCTAAGATCATTGATTATCTTAGTGTCTGATCTAATGTTCTTTTGTTGCTGTTCGATCATTAGTTTGAGAAGTTCTTGTTCAGCTCGCCTTGTGATCTGTTCTAAACGGGCTTGAAACTCTTCGTCTTGTCGCATGTGGGGCTTGGGACGGTACCGCAAGCTGCTGGGACACGTGGACTTTGAGAGGTGTTCTTTCAGATTGTTTAAAGACCTGGTGGCTCTGGATTTCCTGTCTTCGAGGTTGGTCAGGCGGTTTCTGATCTGTGAGGATGACTGGGTGTTTTGCCTTTTTGGTGGTTGGCTGGATGGTATGGAGTCATCGTCTGAGCTGTCAGTTGGGCTCAGGTCAAACAGAGGTTGGCTGTCTGTCATTTCTGATAACATGGCTGCGAGATTGTCTTCTCGGTCTGATGCCATAGTAGTTGCTAAAGTTAATGCAAGACCGGTTTCGGAACACTTTACAAGTCTTCCCTCGTCAGTTGCTGTTTAGCTTGAGGTCGTGGTGTGTTGCTCGCAGTGAGCCGATTAATCTATTTTGTGTTTGATGTCTCAGTTATATATCTGCCAATCAACATGTGCAGATTTAATTTGAACTAGGAGTATCCCTTACCTGGAGTATAGCAGACCTGATTTAGGAGTATCCTAAAACCTGATTCAGGAGTATCCTAACCTGATTTAGGAGTATCCTAACCTGATTCAGGAATATCCTAACCTGATTCAGGAGTATCCTAACCTGATTTAGGAGTATCCTAACCTGATTTAGGAGTAGCCTAAAACCTGATTTAGGAGTATCCTAACCTGATTCAGGAGTATCCTAAAACCTGATTCAGGAGTATCCTAACCTGATTTAGGAGTAGCCTAAAACCTGATTTAGGGGTATCCGATACTTCCACTTGCAGAATGAACTACTCGACATGGACCAAGGGAAAATGGGTTCAACTTTAAGCTTGAATAATGACCATGGTACAACTTAGCTCTACCAAGTAAACTTGAGTTAAAGTAAGCTTACTAGATCTGTCCAAGAATAACATGTAAAACATTCAAGAATGGCATGTAAAACACTCAACTTCGTGACCAAAAAATCTGAATTTGAAGGTGAATCTTCGAGCACATGGCGATATTTTCCAAAACGAATGTCAGATAATAGAAATTAAAATATAATAACACTGCTTTCAAATGATTTCTGGTATCGATATAGCCGCCATATTGAATTCATTCCGTATATACGTCGGAACCCATCGGAAGCGTACGTCAGCAAATTCGGAGCTAGTCCTCCTCGGTCACCTTACTTAGGAGTATCCTATCTAGCCACGACCTTTTGCCATGACACCGACGACGGAAACGGAGACACGCGACGCATTTCTAGACTGGTCTACCAGAGTTAGCCCAGCAATAACTACAGAGTAAACGTAGAAACGTCGGGTATTTCCAGGGCTCATTAAGTAAAATTACCCTAGACATGCTGAATTTTATTTTCAAATCAATTTCGCGTCCCAAAATCGATATAACAACCTGGATAAGTCAATAGAAAAGCAAAAAAAACCCCTCCAAATCATTCTCCAGATATTCAAAAATACAATTTTATTTTAACAGTGGTATTGCACGAACTTTCCCGTCGATACGAAATTTTTTTCTTTATTTCATCTTCTTTGATTTTGCAGTTTTCTTGCGCTTTCGCCCGAAATTGCTTCGTTTTCAAATTCGCTTGCTATATTTGATGAAAGCGCTCGCGCGCATGTCGGAAAACGTCCATTCTAAAAGACGTATCGAGTTTCCAACGGTTTGCCGGTGTCGTGATCATTTTCTGAACGTAGACTATAATCAGAAATTTAACTGCTATTTAATTTTAATTTAACTGTTAGAAGATTGAAAGGGTATTTTTTTGGCTCCTATCTTCGTTGTCCCCTTGACAGAGAAGGACATGGTGTTGGGGTAAACGTGAAGGTGTTTGGTAATTAATAACCTACTTAGTACCTGGCTAGTGAACTACTTCCCCTTGCTTTCTAAAGAAAATATATGGTCAGATTTCTTACCACTGTTGTCGTGCCACACTCGAACATGAGTCAGACGTCCAATATCATAGGGTATTGTCATTACAAGAGAGTTATCAGCTCCTCTGGTGAATAATGGTCTCTCTGGATCTTGTAGCAGTATCGGAGGAGACTCTCCCTTGTCCCCGGACAGAACGATACAGACATTAGCGGTTGTTCCAGCATTTAGCCTGACGCCGGTGTGAATAGCGACGAGATAGGAATGAGAGCCGGGTGCAGCGTTCGCTGGTAAAGGAGTTACTCCAGTCTGAAAAAAATGTGTGAAAAAAGTATCGCCGTTATGTTACATATTTTAATTAATCATTTATCTTTGTCGTGCTGTTGTTAGAATTATTATCTTACAGCAAAAATCGTTGCATCGCGACCCATATTATCATGGATTCGGTTTGAGTTTTGTGCTTTTTTGAGCCGTCAATCATCATTTGGGGCGGAGGTTATTCAAATCAACCGATGATTTTCATCGGATTCGCATAACTCCCGCCCCCAAAGATGATTGACGGATCAGAAAAACACAAAAATCCAACCGACGTTACTATAGTAAAGGTCGCGATGAAACGAATTTCGCAGTAATCTATAAAAAGGAAATTTCATGTGTATATAAGTTGTTCTTTAAAGTTAAGCTCGGTCACCTTGACAACGTTGGAAATGCCTGTAAGGAAAACTGTCATTGAAAGTTTTTTCTTTGAACCTTTAACGATCTAAGATGTAAGACCTATTTTCCCCGCTGCCCCATGTGATAAGGCTCAATCGTCAACCAGCAGTGTTTTGTCGCATGCTCAAACGACATTAAGTTACCTTTTTTTCATCGGCTTTGTCAGCACGTCTTGCGAAGATTGCCAAAATGAGGTACAGGCCAAATATGCTGCAAACTACGGAAAGTACCACGGGATTCTTGCTCAGGTCTGCTGAAAATACTTTGTCAAAGTCGATGGGGTTTGGCGCCACGAAAAAGTCACTGCCAAAGCTTGTGAAATGGTTGCACTTGCATTGGACGCGGTCGTAACGGGTTTCCTTGCCAACCTGAAAAATATATAAATTGCTCTGTTCAGCCGTTCATTATCGCTCGATTCCAAGATGGGAGACAAATTAAAGGACCAGTTGTAAGGGTTGCTTTATAATATGTAGAACTTTTATAGTGATTGTAAGAAAATGCTTGTCTCTGTAAACCGCCTTGATCTTGATGTCAGGTTGAGCATTTTATAGTCATAATGTGTGATGATTTGGCTCACGCATGACTTTTGCTTAAGCCCGTAGGTATAACGTAAAAATATTGCCAATTAGCCAATTTCATACGGTGAGTGACTGGGTACGAGTTCCCAAATTTTGATAATGTCAATACAAGACTCACCTAGATAGAAAGAGCATATCGAGCTTTGCAAAATCCCGAAGTTTTGTGTTCATTGGTCCAATATTGAACGTATTACAGCCGTTCTAATATGGTAGAATTTACAAAGAAATGTATGGTTGTAGCCGGGACAGTTGTCCAATATTTGTCCCTACAACCACACTCATAATGCAATACTTACGACACAGCCATTGTTTCCCCATGTGTCAGTTTTTTTGTTGAAGAACATGCAGTTTGTTTTATAGATGCGTAGATCATAGTACACGGTATTATTGAAGTCGATTGGTCTATCTAGGAAATCCACATTAGGAGAGCGAGTGCCAACGAGTCGGGAAGCGCCATAGGGAGGATCGGTAGTTGGTTTAGGCGGTGGAGGCGGTATTATCACACAGGAACGCTTCATTCGACCGTGACCGCCGCAAGGGATACCGGGAATCGCTCTCTTTTTACGAGAAACTGAAGACACGCTTGGGTCAAGGTCTTTTTGCTTTTCGAATAAAACAGCTGTTGGTTATAACAAAACGGATGTTTGAAGGAAGGAAGGAAGGAAGGAAAGATGGATTAGGATACTGTGACTCCTGTACGGGAGAAAAATTTTAGCCCCACCGCTAAAAATGCTGTACAAGCAGACTACTAACTCTGAAAGCTTCGAGCCATCATGGACATTTGCTGCATACCATTGTCATTCTACCCAAACGCTATCACTCAAAGGAACAAATAACCAATTCTTTTTTGATTAAGCTGCCATCTTTGGAAATGTTAAAGAAAAGACTCGAGACTCGAAACTGTCTAGCATCAGCAGATTGCGTTACTTTGACGTCATCATGTCCATCGTTCGTATCTTTATACATTTTTTTTATTATGTCATTTATTTATTAATTCTGAACGCATCCGTTTAAGCTTACGTGTTAGGAGTAGGTTGTATCCCAGTAAAAGTAAAATTAATAGTGAATCAGTAAATCTACTTACAAATATAGAACGTCCCCGTCTTATTGACCAAAGAATAAGGTATAAAAACCGTATAGGGGTCGCACAAGCAATCTCTCTTTGCCTCAACTTCGACAATCTGATGCGTGGTGTTGCCTAAGGTCACTGTTTTCGATTCATTGACGTATCGTATGGTGCAGGTGCTGAAATCAGGTAGAGTCCAGTTGAAGAGATACTCGCCAGGATTAGGATAGGCCCTTTGGTCATACTGAAGGAAAACCTGGAATTGGTGCGTTCCGTTCTGTGGAATAATCTGCAGGTGGCTTGCCATGTCGGGAGAGGACAAGTCGAACGAATGAATTTGGAGATACTGGTCAGTGTTTTCTTCCTCTTTGTAAATTCTCATGAAGTAGTTCTTTAAAGGAGGAATATTTTCGGCGTTACGCGGGATGTAAATCACGGCTTCTTCGGTGAAGTGGGAAGTGTTCATTGGTTGGTGTGAAGGTAACGTCATCTCAATGTTGACATCATAAGATTTGATCATTTTGCTGGTGTTGCTCCATGTGTAGAGGGTAGAAGGGGTGCTCGTTGCCTGGCAAAAAAAGTGGAATAAAAACTTTATAAATTCTAACTACTTTCATGGGCCTCACGCAACAACTAGCTAAAGGTCATTAGATTGTGTTCAAATTGGTGACTTTAACTTTTATCACTCCTAACCAGCTGCAGTGAGCGGAAATAAAGAGTATAAAACAATCGTTAACGTTACCGCTGTAAACGATTATTTTCTGTGTCTTATAAGACACAGAAAACCCATCTGATTCCAAATCTACACATCTTTTATACTCGAAGTCTAGCCGGGTTCCCTGTGGCTAGATTCTTCCCTATCTATGAATACTCATATTAATAAGATTAGTTCGACTGCTTTTTACTATTTACATAACATAAGAAGAAATGCAAGAAAATTTATCTAGACATTCTACCGCAATACAGATCCATGCTTTTGTCTCTAGTCGGGTCGAATATCGTCGACTATTGCCTGGTTTAAAGTTGCTGCCTGGTTTTCACTAGTGACATAAGCATCAGCATTTAAGCAACACAATCAGACTCATTGCAGGTCTTCTGGAACTGGTGTGAAAAAAAATGAGGAATTGCCTGATTCCATACCGTTAGGGACTGGGTACAAGTTCCTAAATTGTGATGATGACACCACAAAGCTCACACAACCAGAAAGAACACTTCGAACTCCTTAAAATTCAGAAGTTTGGTGTTAATCAGATCAATATTGAACGGCTTACAGACATTGAAAAATGCTAGAATTTACAAAGAAATGTATGGCGTCCGGACATTATCCAATTCCATACCGTGAGGACTGGGACTAGTCCCTTAAATTTTGATAATGTCAACAGAAGATTCACCTAGAATGAAAGAACATATCGAGCTTTGCAAATTCCCGACGTTTGGTGTTCATTGGTTTAATATTGAATGTTTTACAGTCGTTCTAATACGGTAGAATTTACAAAGAAATGTATGGTTGTAGGGACATTTGTCCGATATTTGTATTTTTGAATGACTGTAAGTCGTTAAATATTGATCCGATCAACACCAAACTTCGGAATTTTATAGAGCTCGATGTGCTCTTTCTGGATATGCGAGTTTTGTGGTGTCATCATCACAATTTAAGGAACTCGTACCCAGTCCCTCACGTTATGAAATCAGGCAATGCCCATCTGAGTTTGCGCTCGTTGATTATGCTTATGTTAGCGGCACTCGAAGTTTGCGAAGCGTTCAACAAGATAAACTTCACCTGTGAGCAATACGAGCAATACGTCATCGTTTTATTGCCTGCTTTAACTTATTCTGAAGTGTTTGGATCCGAGGTTCGGCGGGCAAAAATACCCATTTTTTCAACCAACATACGCCGCCTTAATTTCTTTACATCGTAAAAACATTAAAAAGAAACTATTTGTATACACTCTTCTTCTCATTATCATATTATTAAAACGAGCACAAGTCATAATCGTCCTTAGGACAGACAAACAAATAGAAATGGTTACCATTAAGTTCACGTAATTCTTTGTAGGATCAGCGATGGTGAGATTCATCGATGAAAGAGATGGGAAGACGATGTCCGCGCGTCCGTCACCGACTTTCATTTCCCCCACTTCGGAATACAACGCCTTTCCTATAGAACAATTCATCTGGCTGGTCTTCATTAATATGAATGGTTCTCCGGGTAACATGGCGTCTTGAACTCTTGCTCCAACGGTGTTTATGGTGTCGATGATTAGAAGTACACGCTCCTTTGCCTAATGCAAGAAAAAGAGAGAAGAAGTATAAAAAGTTTTGTTTATTGAAAAATGTGTTGAGCTTTAAAGTTTGTGACATGTTGAAAACTTACTTAAATCATGGTTACCACAGGTCAGGGAAAAGTCAGGAAAAAATATTTTTTCAAGGTCATGAAAAAGTCAGGGAATTTTAATTTCAATCAGGAAAAAATTAGATTTTGAGTAAAAGTCAGGGAAAAGTCTGAGAATTTTATTGTTCACACAGTACTTGAAAATGTATGGTCCCTCCTAGCTGGTATAATGGTTTTATATCGTTGTCATCTGCTCAATTTGCAAGCCAATGGAAGAAACGTTTTAATAGCGCTGCGCGTCGGTCCTGAAAATACATGGGTCCCGTAATAGATGCGTGTTTCAGCCAACTGTCATCATACTGAATAGAAAACGGAGAAAAATACATTTTATCATGTAAATATTTCAATCATTTTATCAGGAAAACATTTCTTTTTTAAAAAGTGGTCATTGCAAACCAAAATTGAGAAATTGGACTCAAGGAGATGAAAAATTTGGTTTGAGCTGGTTTGTTTGTTTGTTGTGACGTCACTGACGCGCAGCGCTATTTGATTGGTCTACCCAAACACTTTGCCCACTGTCCGCTCAACGTATTAGTCACCAGTGCTCCCTTCTCTTTTATGTAGTAGGCACATTGGGGACATCTGAATTATCGGCTCAGGGAAAATTAAGCTTTAGTTCAGGGAAAACTTAGAGAATTTTGTGAGAGGATTGTTGTGGCAACCATGTAAATCATTTCAAAAATGCCAAACACAATTTGATACAACAATTACTGCTTTGAAGAAAAAGAGAAAAAAAGTTTATAGAAGTGTTTTTCATTTTTACTGATGCCACACCTAAGTAAAAGCCCTACTGACTCCGCTAACGCCAAAGTCATTAGCATAATGCGACTACATGTTCTAACCTCTATAGGCCCTTTTGCACTAGCAATTTTGTGCGCGACTTGAGCAACGATTTCAATGACAGTTTTATCGCAGCCTAAATCGTGCATGTTTGCACGATTTGTCGCCGTTAAATCGCGGCTCAAGTCGCGCGACAAAATTGCTAGTGTATAAACGGGCCTTATGCTTCACAGACAAGCCTCTCAATCTCAAAAAATTTAGTAATTCAACAGCTCACTTGCATGACCAAATTTCACACAGGAGTAGAATCAAAGCTGTGAATATATAATGAGGAAGGAAGCCCCTACCTTTAAAGAACAATACATACCCTCTCTGCGTTTGACACCATTCCAGTTAGGCTGTTATTGGTTGTGATCCCCGTGACATTAAACAAAGAGTCAGACGAGTTGTATTTAGCAGTAATGGCTGCAGACATGCCGATTTGACTCAGAGCTCCTATTAACGATTTGGATGTTTCGATTACATCGGTGAAACCCGTTTCTGATACTGGAGCATTAATAAGTGTGTTCTTAACTTTTTCCAAGATTACCAAGGACATTTCCTAAAAATAAAGGAATTTAAAATAAGAAATGAAATGTTTAACATTTATAATCCGTAAATTCTATAGAATATAATCAAATGCGCGGGGCCGCCATTAAAATGATCATCCGAGCCACGTGAAGGTCTAACCATTTGCAGATATTATTACAAAGGCAGCACCCGCTCATTTATTTTAAGACCCTGAGTTTGGCGGTCAGGTCTTGGCTCGAACCCACGACCTTCCCGCAACAGACCGATGCTCAACCAAATGAACTAATCGAGTAGCGATAACGAGAAAAATTAAAGGATACAATAAGTATAGTTTTAAAAGGAGTGTTAACTTTTAAAAAGTTAACTTAAAAGTTAACACTTCTTTTACGCAAACTCTTAAGCGTAGTATTTGAAAGTTGGTTATTTGTTTTTAATAGTTTCGTTCATCATCATCATCATCATCATCATCATCATCATCATCATCATCATCATCATCGGCGGCAGTGTTATGATCTTAAAAGGTAAAAGGTAAAGCTATGCATTTATAACGCGCAAATATCTTTATGAATTCAAATGCGCGGGACCGCCATTAACGTCATCATCCGAGCCACGTGAAGGTCTAACCATTTGCAGATATTATTACAAGGCAACACCTTCTCCTCAGTTATTTTAAGACCCTGAGTGTTGGTCCGGCCGGGGCTTGAGCCCACGACCTCCCACATGACACCGAAGCTCTACCAAATGAGCTAATCGGGTATACAATGAATACATCACAATGTGTCATCATCGACCATGCATCATTATCATCATCAACAATTGTACATTCATCTTAACCGATGGGCGGCGCTGTGGATACTTTTGCTACTATCACCATTTCTACCACCATTGCCGGGTTTCTTATCGTGAGAGACTGGGACTCACATTCAAGAAAAACATGCATGTAAACGAACATGTTGCGTTCTTTTCTTTTCTGTTGTCAGTGTGAGTGACCGTTATCATTACGAATCTGCTTTATACTCTGTTTTTAAAGAAGCTTTTGTCCTCAAAGTTCTTAATTTAAAGTTAGAGTTTTTAAGCTTGCTGGTTAGGTTGGTACTTCATGTATTGTCCCTATATCGTTCCTTTATCGTGTTTGCGGCAAAGGCAACATACATGAAGTACCTCCTGTCTGGTTTCAATCCCAGTCCCTCACGATATGAAGCCCAGTAATTGCCCCCACCACCACCAGAGAGTAAATGACCTATGGATAGAGAGTAAAATGTATAATAATTGTTATCAACATTATTATGAACATTATTATTTTCATCATCATCATTATCAACGTTTTCACCAGTAACGTTAGCCCGTTTTCCTACCTGAGTAGTACTATCTACGTCTTTGTAACCTTTAGTGAGCTCATTCACAGCGCCAGCCATGAGTTTTGCATCAGTTACCGTCGGTACGTCTACAGCAGCAAGAGCTTTGACCATCGATAGTTTAAGCTGAAATCACAGATAGTCGAGTAAAGTACATGCAAATCTATAGAATGACGTAATATTTAGCACCTGAAATATTTATAGTTCTAGCTAATGCATCGAGAAGCAGCCAATCAGCGCGAAGTGAACATACACAACTTGCTAGCGTTACCCCGAGGGGGAAAAATGGTACACAAGATATTTGATGGTTTAAAGATAGTTCTCTAAAAACTTGAAAGCTGCAAAACAATTAATTATAAAATTCATGAATAATTAATGAGCAAAACGCAATAGAATATCATAACCGTGTCGGAGTCTTTAAATCGCATAAAAAATCGTCCTCATTTGCATTCCACTTTAACTTGGATTTTCTCGGTGAAAATTACTTAATTCATTTTAAAAATCAGTACAACATGAAAATTGTACGACCATTTTAATTTTTTTTCATGCCGAATTTATTTCGTCAAAATACAAGCTTTGGGTTTTCCCTGCAGTCAGTTAATATTTCTGCGCAACGCCGCATTGCAGATATGCACGGGCTCAATGCTAATAAGTTTAGAGATTTGTCATGCAGGCCTGGTTACAAAAAAAAAAAAAAAAAAAACCCCAGCTAGTTAGGAATGATATTGTACAACTTGGTTTCTTAAAGTTCTATAGAGAAATATTAGACTCACAGGTCTCAGACAGCCAGTCTTAGGCGGCTTAAGCCTTGTTCACACTAGCTTCGTAATCGCAATCCTAAGCAACATACGCAGACTAAGGCCAGTTGAGTCAAAGGCTTATTTTTGGACTTGTGATAATTGTTAGAGGGAATCCGAAATCCATTTATGCGTGAAATCTTGTATTTAAGTGAAGAAGAACTAGGAATCTGGAATCCACTATATCCACCATCGGTGTGAATAGACCTTTTCCGAGATGCGCTAGTGCTTTCATCAAATATCGCGGGCGGACTCGAACGAGGCTATATCGAGAAGTACGAATAAGCAGATAGATAGCAAACGTAGAAAAGGTTATTAATTTTATGAAGTAAATTGTTTAATTCTTTAAGGTATTCAGGCATTACAATCAGAATTAGTCAATCGCAATGAATGAAAACAAAGAAATAATTACTAAAGGAACGAAACGTTGACTGGAATTGGACTGAAATCGGTACACCCAAACTAGAGGTCTACTGAACTTCAGTCATAAAGCTTACTTGAGCTCTGCGATCTGCTTCATCCTGCAGGCGTTGCATTTCTTCCGCACTAAGATTTTGTTGCTTGGCTTCCTCAGCAGCGTTGTACATGTCTTCCATCATGTTGGAAGTCGAGTGACACAGCTGAAAAATCGTCGAAAAATCTCCTTCCTGGATTGCCTTGCTAAGTAGACCGTCTTTGCTGTTGATGGTAGTGTTCAGGAAATCTAGGAGCGTGGTTCCTGTTAGATTCATTGGTTTTACCTAACATCAAGAAAATCGAGTGAGAATCAGTTCTTATACTGTATTGAGGATATCACTTGGGATGTACCTTGTTTACTCCGACAAATGTAGCAATAGTGTGTTCCAGTTATATAAATTTCGTTTCGAAAAGTCAACAAGAAATACTTGCAAGAAGTAGGTCATCGCATTCTGATTGGTTAGTTGTACCAGGGTGCATTGAGGTCAGCTTCGGTACAAACAACTCTTCTGACTTTGATTCGAGCTTTCTATTAACTATGACTATCTGTCTGGAGTTATCATACTACTCAGATAGTAATTCGTTACTAATACTAATTCGTCGTTCTTGCGATGCTTTGATCTAGAACAGGAATTAGAAATAGTAAAAGCTCTTTGAGAACTTTAGCTAGTTGTAACCTTCCGTAAAACGTACTAGTACGGAAGTGTGATCTGCAACCAGTGACGTCAAAGATTACTCGCCCTAGGATTTTTCGATCGGCCTACCTGACCAAGGGCACCCAAAATGCCACTTTGAAACAAAACATGGTCACTGGAACGATTAGCGTGCTTATCCATTTGTGAATTTCATTACTCTTTTATTTTCTTACTACTTCGAATTTTAACCTCCCCTTGCCCCCGAATCAATGTTGTCAGATAAAAGCAGTTACTTAGCACGTCGGGTATTGCTCATGCTCAAACAAACTCCAAAACAACATTGAAGTGGGGGAGAGGGGGAATAATTTTGATTAACACCCAGATTACCTATTTCGGTCCGGGATTGTAGTCTATAACTGGTATTAATTTGGTTAATATATATTTTAGATATTAGATATATATTATATTATATATAAAAGACGTGCTGCAGTAAACTCTTGAAAATGGTCAATTTTTAACGTCGACACAAGCTAGTTTTGAGGGCCCGGACACCAGAACAACGAACCCATTCTCACGCGGACTGCCTCTTTCAAGAGACGTAAAAGTTTCCCCAGTGTTTTCTACTAATAAAAAAAGAACTTATCACATCCAAAGGACCAGCCATGAAAAATCAGAAACTTAGAGACAGCCACGATATTTCATAACTTAACATCTTTGTTCAAATAGCTTCTTTCCTTGCTGATCACAATTAAAAGAAAAGGTTAGACCTACAGCACACACACCTGGACTTTTTTCCAGACCACTGTTTGAGCGCCTGCCCTGTCGGTAATCGTACACTCTATGGTCAGCGAATCGTTGTCATTGGGGTCGCCTTCTGGAAGCCTGAGCCCCATCATGGTCACTTCTGTACTGACCAATATCTTGAAATCTTCGCCCTGTCTTTGACCACAATCATATCTCAACGGCTGATTTGAGTCAACCCAATCCTGGAGGTATACTGTGTATGTGGTATTCAATGCAGTACCCGTGACAGGGTTGATGTTTATGGAACCTGGGGACCGTCAAATCAAAAAAGATGCATATTTAAAAACCAAAAGCACACCTGGAAATTCGGATAAAAGCCTTTTTTATATTAAAGAAATGATTCACGCTTAGCGTGCATCCATGGTGAAATGGATGCACTTGGGAGGTTGCTTAAGCACGAAAGAAAGCTGAAAATAGTACAAAAATTTGAAAAAATATGAACGAAATTCTCAATAAACGGGCGCGCGCGCTCTTGATCTCGTCAGCATGCAGTCTTTCGTGAAATGGATGCCCAATCTCGCACGCGAATTAACCATAATCACAATGCGCGTCATATCGTTGCTATGTTATAAAGGCATATGGGCAGAGTTTAGAAAACAAGCAAGGGTGTTGATAATCATGAGGCGCAACCGGGACCTAGCTGATGGTTCATTGAACGGCTTCGAAAGCTCATGATATGCGCAGTTGGCACAAAAAGGGTCTATTATGTGAGATTTTCGAAAAGAGGTTGTATTTTGCTGTTCATGTCTTTGGGATTTTTTTGTTCGGATAGAAAGGATGCACACTCCATAATGGCTAATCGTAAAGAAATGTCATCTCCACGAACGACTGGAAACCCACTTTTATAAGCTTAAAAGTACTTTTAAAAGAATGAAATCGATTAAAATTCTATATGATATCAGATAAGCAAACAGAACGCCCCCGAATTAGATTAAATGACCACAAACAATCGTTTTAAGTCGAGGTAGGAGTAATAGAATACAATAACCTATGGGAAAATCTACCCCAATCTCGGTTTTAATATCATTGTCATTTGTTTGCCATACCGCTGCGAGGAACATCATTTGTTTTAATAGTGAAGGCGTTGTCTCCATATTTTCCATCCTGTCTTGTGGAAGTCACTTTAAATGTATAACACTGACCCCCAGCCAGCTTATATTCCTGCGTAACCATATGCAAAGATATACTGGTACCGGACATCATTTCCGAAACAATTTGGTCGGGAATCTTCACTTTGTTATCGGGGTCTAAAGGATTTCCATCACAAGAAATCAGATTGAAGATTTCCCACTGGTAAGTGGTGGTTACATCGCATCCCTCGCAAGTTGTTTTGGAGGCAAACTTTTGATTGACGTTCACCTCGCGGCCGCAGTTCTGGATGCATCTGTTAAGGATATAAAGCAAGCAATTAAGAATAAAAAAGTTAATCGTTTTTATAAAGTTATTTTTTTCTGTATACCTTGTGCTCACAAGACAATTTGGAAACAAGTTTGGCAAACTCTAAAGTATGTGTCTGGTCGTATTGCACACCTATCCTATGTGTATGGGTCGCGATACAGCAACTGTATTTTACGGTTTCACGCATAGAATGAATGTTTTGAAGTCTCGGCTGCTCTGGTGGCTGACGTCATCAGAATGGCGGGAGAAACAAGAGACACTTATATAGTAGGAACAGTAGGTAGACGGGGAGGTGAAAACAATGGATGTAAATGGATTTTTTCTCTGTTAGCGGCAAAGCGGTGAGTAGTGAGCGCTTTAAGGTGCACATTAAGAAGTTTTGCCAGTCCAGGTGGAACTAATTCGGTATGTTGAAGCATGTATTTATGTACGGGTCCTTGTACTGTGCAGAAGGACCCAGAGGACGGTTATACGCTGCTCAAACTTTGCATCGACCTGTATCCGACGCAGAAATGCCAGGCGCCCTAAAGGTTTTCGCTTCCCTGTTCTTGGCACCACCTGACCGAAAATTTTGATATTAGTCTTCAATATATAGCAAGGTCGACCCTGCGAAGATTCTTGGAATTTATTTTTTTATCGGGCTTGAATTCCACCTTAAATTCGATCATGGCACTTTAAATAACTCATGGCACTTCGAATAAGTTGAAATTTAAATTAAAATATCGGATAGTTGGGTCCTGTGGTAGAAAATAACCGATTTGGAGAAAAGCTTGCCTGGAGAAACACCCGCTTCCCACATCACCCAGTTAACCCTGAACCCAAACGTGGATGTAAGCATCGTCCATAGCGTTGAGTCCAGACCAAAATTTAAGGTTAAGACCAGTTAACGGCCTTAAATCTTCCTTCGAAAATTTCAGTTTATTTCGTTTGTTTATTCACTTTTTTCAAGTGAATTCCATAATAGCGGAGCACCATACTTAAGAAAAAATGGTAACCCATCGAGTTGATTTTTCATGGCTTGAGTATACGTCATTTCCGTACGTCCGTCCGTACGACGTCCGTCCGTCCGTCCGTCCGTCCGTCCGTCCGTCCGTCCGTGCCCATCGCGATGCTGATTGGCTGATTGATCTTTGGCGGGAACTCGACGCGTGCCGACATCCAGGAATTCAGTTTTTACTTTTGAAAACTTTTACCGTAAAATATTTACTGTTTAGAACAAGTAGAAGACATTATCCAAG
>JAAAQI020124872.1:0-14869 GCA_011800005.2 Stichodactyla mertensii
GGTATGCTCGTCGGAAATGTTCAAAAATACCCCTAAAAGATACCGGAAGTCTTTTAAAAAGGGTGTGGCTGGGCGATTTTTAACCCCTTAATAGATACCACTAATAACTTAAATAAAATTAGATAATTAGATTAAAAGACTGTTGAAATGTTAAGTATGACTGAAATAAAACGTGTAAGCTCTGCGTAACTATAAACATAAACTCCACTGTGAAAGGTGATGAGTTCTCCCGTTTTCGATACCCTAAAAGATACCAGGGAATTCTGAAATTGTAAACTTCAGTTTTAACACCCTAACCAATACCAAATTGCTGATTTTTACCCCTAAGAGATACGACGAGCATACCCGATACTTTTACCCCGGTGTCCCCCCCCCCCCCCCGGGTCCATTATTCGCAAAACATTTCTTTGTCTAGTATTCTGCTAGTTATTCTGGTTTAAAAACTAACTTGAAAGTCCTGTGTTATCGGTTTCTGGGATTTAAAGAGTTTCTGTCCTCTTCAAAAACGTTTTCAATGTTTGTAATGCATCACACATTTCTTACATCCTTGAAGGGATTCGATAACCAAGAGGATCACTTACCATTTCTTCAGCCATTTTTTCTCGCTTAGAGTCTATCAGAACATGAAGCTGATAATCGTAGAAGAGATTTTAATCTAGAAGAGTACATAGACATGTGTAATAGCCGCTTCAAATATGGGTCGAACTTCTGCAATCGAATGAAAACATTTCGAGACACACTTGCTAACCAGAGTCAGACTGATTTTGATTGACACCTAGTTACAGGCGGTATATCAAAAAAAGCGCTTCATTCTAACTAGGTGTCAACCAAAATGAGTCCGTCTTCGTCGGCAGGTTTGTCTCTGGACGTTCATTCGATTGGAATAGTTCAACAAGTATTTAGAGGTCCCACTACATAAATTAATATATACTTTTCTTGGTCAAAATATCTCCAACAATTATCGAATAGTTTCGTTAGTCGAGGAAAATGGGAAAATTTTAGAAGGGCTGAAGAAATGGTAAGTGATCCTCTTGGTTATCGATTTTTAAACAGCCTCAGTTTAGTTTGGTTATTTTTTATGGCACACGGTAAAATATTTTTTTGAAATGACCTTACCTTCGGCACGCGGAAAAGTATGCCTGACGATAAAAAATAATTTGTTTATAAAAATTTAATCAATTTCGATGTAAATGTTTCTAACATTTGTTAAAGTATCAATAAAGAAGAATCTGGTATTATGTTGCGTCTAACTTACTTTGTTTTGCGACGCGAAGGCCCTAAAGTTGCAGTAAATTTTGGCCCGTCCAAGCGCCAAAATTGCGGAAATTTGTTTTTCTTCGTTTTTCTCCGAAAATAAGCAATATTTTCCCAAACGAACTACACAGGGGTCTATGTAAGGGTTAGAATATGAACAAAATCGATACTTCGACTGTTGCCACTATTTTTTGATTATGCTTTACTAACATGTTCTCTTAATTTCTTATTATTTCGTTTATTTATTTTACCCGCACCCGCACCATTTACCCGCGACCCGCGACAAAAAGTCAAACTAGTAAATTCATTACCCTGGGTTCAAGAGGCTGTTTACTCTCGCTCCGGCGACTGTACTACGTCCGAAGTAGATTCGCCGAAGCGAGAGTAAACAGCCTTTGGAAACCAGGGTAAGAATTCATATATAACTGAGCTAACTTGGCTAAAAAAATTTACTAGTACTAGTAAACAAAAATTTCATGAAAAACTTTACCAGTAAAATCAAATAAAAACTTACAACAAATAAGCCGTTGCACTGCTTTTGTCGGTTGTCAAGGGAGCGAATGAAAATCAAGCTGGAGATGCTAGTTCGTTTGAACGTCGGTTTGAACCTTGTGCTTTGTGCTTTTAAAGAAAAAACACCTTTTTATCGAGTAAAACCTGCCTCATTCTTACCATTTCGTATATAAAGTAAAGTGAGGAGCTAAAAATATTGCTTAGCTTTGGTCAAGATGTAAAAAATATGTGGATGTGTGCTTGGCTGAAAACGACGTCCACGAAAACAAGCGAAAAGATAAATATCAAATGCGAATGCAGCCGTAACACTACTGAAAAAAAGACCTGAAAAAAATTTTTTTCAGGCTTTGAACGGGATTTTTTCTATCCTTTTGGACGGACTTGAATGAATTTAATTTTCAACTTGACAGCAAATTTAATTTAAAATGAAAAATTTCTCCAATATAGCATTTAAAAATAATATCTTTTGTTCTTCATGAAGAATTCTGGCCACAGAAGAAGGCAATGGTGGTTTAGGATTCTCAAAAAATGCAATGCTTCTTTTTGTTGGACTTTTTCAACATTTATTTTAATGTTTTAAATGACAATTTCTTAGCCATGTTTTCAGAAGTGCCTTGCTCGCTTTCATAACATCTCAAGATTTCTCCGTTTTACTAGATTTTGCTTGTACGGAAACTACATCAAAAACAAAACAACAAAAAAATTGTTTGTCTAAAAACCTTGTGCAGAGTGTGTATATAAGTGAAAGAGCTTTTGAGTACTTATTTTGTTTTCAAACGACAAATACTCGGTGATTTGAAGATAGGCTTGCTCGCTTTCTACAAATCTAAAAATTTCTTCGCCTTCCTAGTTTTTAGTTTAAAGTTTTTCGAAACAAGCTTTTAAAAAGCTTCAGCAATTAGTTTTAGATATAAACACCAGAGGCTTTTGGAAAGATGTTCAGGTGTTTTATAGTCAGAATTATCATTTGCAAGTTTCTTTAGAATTTTTTGACTCGATCGACACAGTATTACAAGAGCAGTGTTAAAAAAAAGTTTACTAAAAACTCCTTTTACCAAACAACAGTATAAGATGCTGGTAAACAAATGGCGAATATTTACACTGTAATTTAACGGACTTTCCTTTTGTATTTTAGTTCAACTTTCAAGGGTTTTATCTGCTGAAATTCTCAAAAATATCCAAAGAAATTTAGGCGTTTTGAATCGACAATGCAAGGCCCTCAAACAGTGTACTTGAAAAAGTCGTATATTACAAGCTAAACTTACACTTTTTCTTGAAAACTGTGCTTTGCAGCTTATTTATTCTTGTTCTGTCCTGAAAACAGCAACTTATCTCTTTGATTTAAATGTTTTCTACTTTATCTAAACAGTAAATATTTTACGGTAAAAGTTTTCAAAAGCAAAAACTGCTCGGATGTCGACACGCGTCAGATTCCCGCCAAAAAGCAATCAGCCAATCAGCATCGCGATGGGCACGGACGTACGGACGGACGGACGGACGTGACGTATACTCAAGCCATGAAAAATCAACTCGATGGGTTACCGTTTTTTCTAAAGTATGGGGCTCCGCTATAACGAAGCAAACCGCAAAATTATTTTCAACTGTTCTATCCCCTACTAGGGTGCATAAAACATGACAACTTTATCGATTAATATAACTGCAAAATACCAACTGCAGCGATCTCAAGGATTACGTTAACCTCAGTTTCACCAAATTCTACAGTGAACAACTTCAATAAGGTTTCACAATCATTAACCCGAATTCCTTACTGATAATTGCATTATTTAGCTGGTTATTACCACACAACATTTGGCTCCGCACTTACAAGACCCAATTCCTAAATAAAATTTGATAGCTGTCAAAACGAACTTTAATTACTCGAATAATATAAATTTCTATCAATTTTTACAAAGCGTAGCATAACACTTAACTATTTTATAGGTTTTGCTACTAGGTTACTCGCTTACATACCTTCAAAACTTTCATTGTCATCATCATCATCTTCTTCTAAAACGAATAATTTAATTCATCATCAGTGACTTAAATCAAGAGGTCTAAAACCGGGTTGAGATGGTAATGATGGTATGAAGAACACAATTGGTATAAATAAATCTCTTTATTTAAGTGCCTAGACGTTCTAGCGCTTTCGCACTAATTGGGGGCACTATCACTCACACACACTACCACTGCATTAACTGTTTTAAGCATACAACTCTCAGCTCACATGTTGATTTTTGCGGAGGGAGGAAAACCGAAGAACCCGGAGAAAAACCCTCGTGGCAAGGGAGAGAACAACACAACTAACAAACTCTACTCACATGTGGCATCCGCTCGAACCAGTGACCCGAGAGGCGAACGTTTTACCGCTACGCCCAGTGGCGTAGCGAGGGGGGGGGGGCACGTGTCCCCCTCCACAATTTTTTGAAAAGTCTGACTAAAAATGTGAACGTAACCAAAAAAGTTAAGCGTAAGCTAAAAAGAGAGAAACTAAAAAATGCGAAAAGCGATGAGCTATGCAAAAACGTTTGTTGTCTACATTTTTCGCTGTTTAGTCATTTTTGGAGACTGAATTTTTAAATTTTCCGATCGGTGTGGCTCCCTACCTCAAAGGTGCTAGCTACGCCGCTGGCTACGCCACCCATGTCACCCATATAAAAGTATGTAAAGGGAAATAATAAATTTCTCATATAGATAGTCGTTGTTCATCATAAGTTTTAGAGATACCAGTACATACCCCAAAAAGGTTCATCTAATTCTTCTTCACTGGAACCTTGGGCATCTGGTGGCTGATACACATGCGAATTAGAATATTTGTATTAAACATCAATGAAAAGGCAGGGGTTGGAGGTTTTCTTTTCTTTTCTTTTTTTTTGAAGGGGGGGGGGGAGGCAATAATATGATGGAATCTATACCAGCTTTGTACAATACCTCTGTGAATTACCTCTACGTAGTCATCCTCCTCTTCCTCCTCATTATCAGATATATCATGACTGAACATAGTTATATTATAGCTACCACTTCGTGTCTTCTTGCCATGTGGAGGAACTGGAGGTGGCGAGTCGTCTGGATACTCATACTCATGATAGTCTTCAGAGTCTGATGATGCTAAAGATTCTTCATAAGAAAATTTATGAATTAATCAAGAATATAATTAAAAAAGCTAAAGCAAAACAATTATTAAGAACACCAATGAAACAGCTTATAGTTGGATTTCAAATTTTAGATCAAATTATGGGAGTGCTACCTAGCTATACTCAAAAGGAATTAAGTAGATTTGACTACAATAAGTTAACAGATAAACTTTAAGCTTATTTGCTTGATGTTTATTATAACTACCCACCACTCAGCCTTCAAAGAGTTGCAATTAAGCACTTCATAGACTAATAAAATTGTGAATATTAAGAAAAATTATTACCTTCAAGATATTTGTCATCAGCAGTCACCTGGTCAGGAAAGGTGTATTCATTTGAAGTGACAGAATCTGTTTTGTCAATATTTTCTTCTATGGGTTCTGCACATTATGATAAGAAAAGACATTGTGTAATAATGTACTACGGATGTCGCCGAAGTAGGTTTTTACTATAGAAAAACATGTCACGGCCACACCCCTAAACGTCTACGACTCCACCCACAAATTATCACTTTTAGTCGGCATTCCTTTGTATTCATGTGAGAACCACAAGATGGCAAATAGAATATATGAATTAAATGGGCCAAATTCTTCATAGAAAAACTGACGTGAGCTGTTTCAGCATTACTCAGTTGTTTCTTGTACGACAGAAGTGCAGTTTTCACCCTTCTCAAAGTCTAAACATAAAATATCTAGATGGCTCTAAACTTTCAATTTCTCTTGGCCTTTAACGTGTCAATTACTGGGCTACCTGTGGTAGGCCAGTCTAGAAATGCAGTTCATGTCTCCAGTTTTTCGCAATGAAGTGAGATATTCGTGCCTCCAAGGATGCCAAAAATGTTGTAACAGTAAGGCAAGCTGTTTCCCTTTCCTTTGGAGATCTGTTTCGTTACCATAGGTTGGATCGGCCATTTCATCGTCATCAACGGTTGGGTGAGGAAGGCAGGCAATTCTTCTTCCGTACGGCAGGTGTGAGGGGGTAAGTGGTTCCTCGTCATTTATCTCAGATGAAACATATGTTAGCGGTCAGTCATTCAGGATGGCTTCTATCTCGGATACAATGATCTGCAACAAAATAAGGTTTATAGAAGCTATTCCTAGTACGTTCTTTAGTGTCGTCTTAATTGTGAGACCAATCAAACGTTCCCAGAATCCACCATACCAGGGAGCTCTTTTAGGGATGAAATGCCACTCAACGCCTTGTCTTCCAAGCTTCTCTTTCAGGGTTGGTGATTTGAACAACTCTGTTAGTTCCTTAGCAGCGGAGAGGTAAGTGGAAGCGTTATCTGATATCATCTGCTGTGGTAGCGATTTCTGACTTGTGAACCTGCAAAATGCGAAAAGAAAGTTTCCTCTGATAAGTCTGTGACAACTCCAAAGTCAACTGCTCTTGTCGTAGCGCAGGTGAAAAGACATAAACTTTCTATTCAGTTTCAGCTCCATGTATGTTCAATGCTCCTGTAAAGTCAACTGTTACTGTGAAGGGTCGGACTTGTTGAGTTCTTGACTTCGGTAGTGGTGATGGATCTAGTGCATTGTACGATAATCCCGATACTTTTTGCATGTGACACAGTGGTTAAGTATTCTCTTCAAGTGTGGGTGTCCTGCATGTATCCAGTATTCCTGGCGTATTGCAGTTAAGGTAGAATTTACACCGGCATGCAGACGTGCATGTGTTGCGCGAATGACCAACTCTGTAAGTGGATCCTTCGGCTTCAGAATCAGAGGGAATTCCGTGGACTTGTTTAATGGTGCATTGTGGATCCTCCCACCACAACGAAGAAATCCCTTGTCATCTAAGAAAAGGCGTAGCTGGCGCACCAGAAGTGTACATGAAGAAGATTTAGATCGAATGTCAGCAATTTCGTTGTGAAAGTGTAAGCGTTGTCGGTTCTTTATCCATTCAAGTTTGGCTGAGTGTAACCCTTGAGCACTTAGTACTCCATTTGCTGCTTGCTTTGGGTTTTTCAGATTGTTTATACACCGGAAGACATAGGCTGTCACTTGCAAGAGTTTGGTAAGGGAGCTGTAATTGGAAACTTCAGCAGGGTTGTCTGAAGTAGGACAGTATTTCTAAGTATCGGTTGATGTTAACCTCTTGATTTCTTTCATGCGGTTGGCAACGAATGTCTTCAGTTGCTTGGTACTTTGAAGCCAGCAGAGAATGATTTGGCTGTATTTTGGGGGAGGGTCATGGAAGAAAATCAACGGTTGTGAAGGGTCAAGCTTTTACTTTTTCTTATTTGGGAGAGGGTCACCTCTTTAATATGATCATAAACTAATGATTATTAACGTCGGGGGAAATTTTAAGAGACAGTCTCAGTTAAAACCTCACAACCAAATTCACTTTCAGAATAGAAATTCCTCAAACCTTAGCCAAAGAAAGACCTTATCGAACTTCCAGAATTGTTATGTTGCTAGGTAGTTTCATTTTTTAAAAATTTTATGTAACACTAGCAATGAGAATAAAATTTAATATAACTAAAACGCCCAGGCTTTCGGACGGTCGTCCTTCGTCAGGGTAATCTGAACAGAGCAAAAATCGAACTTGTTACTAAAATCTAGACAAAATGTGATGTACAAACTAATGATCATTAAAGTTGGGGGAAATTTTAAGAGACAGTCCCAGTTAAAACCTCACAACCAAATTCACTTTCAGAATAGAATTTCCTCAAACTTTAGCCAAAGAAAGACCTTATCAAACTTGTTACTAAAACCTAGACAAAATGTGATGTACAGAAATGTAATAGAACAACACGCAAAACAAAACAATCCAAAACAAAGAGAAAAGTATGGCATGTAATGGTGCAACTCTATCTTGTGATTAAAATCTTAAGCTTAAATATGACTTGTTTCGACAAAAGTATTACTGCGTGTTGTTCTATTGCATTTCTGTACATCACATTTTGTCTACATTCTTGGACTGTATGTGACGTCATAGCTACCATTCATTTTGCTTCGCTTTTACAAGTTTTGGTCTTGCCAATCAACACAAATGGAGGCACAACCGTTAAACAATGAAATGATAGTCTTAGGAATGTGGAAAAACCTTGCACCAATACAAATGTTTAAGATCTACAAACTAGTTTTCCATTAATAAATGGAAAACTAGTTTGGAGAAGGTTTGGAGAAGTGTTGGACTGTTGATAACATACAATCATAGACAACTCGGATGGGTGTGGTGGATGACTGTTTATGTATGCCATGTGGTATACAATGGCATATACCATTGTTGGAGTTGGTAGAATCAACCTTTTCGACGAAGCCGCGCTGCTCTTGTTCCTTAATGACATTATCATATAATTCAGTCGTTGTTGATCACATGTGAGTTGTCTGACCATCAAGCGTGTGTTCTACTCAGTGACAGCTTCATTGGTAGGAAGAGGAGGATGATCAGTTTTCCAAGGCAGTTTGGCTTGATATCTTCCATCTCGTAAGTGAATTGACGTATCCTGGTACTGTTGAAGAAAGTCTGATTCCTTCTCTTCAGCTTCATCAGGACGGATTCAAAAATCGTTCAAGTTGAAGTTCGTCTGGTTTGTGTGCGGTCATGATGTGTAGTACGGTGGTCTTGGGTTGGCATGGCTGACTGGAGTTAGGTAAGAGCCAAGAGAGAAGGTAGCCAATCTTAGATTTCACGGTTTCACGGCTGTGGGTCCAGGACTCCTGATTATCTTGTCTTCAACGACATCCCAATAATGATCTGCACCAATAATCTCTAAGGGACTGTCATTGGATATAGGATGCGCTAATTTTATCCCTTCGAGGTGAGGCACGTTGCTTGTATCTGTTGTGATACAGTTCTGTAATGGGGCTGCCATCGTTGGGACGATGATGATGGGAATCGCTGGACGTTGGTCTGGTTTGAGGTGAATGGTAGCTACACAAACGCATTTTATATAGGAAGTGGAGCCTCCGAAGGCTGATAGCCAGTAATGACCTCTCCCTTTCAGGTTGTAAATCTAGTTCGTTGGCCAAGTCAGTTGTTATGAAGGAGACCGTTGTGAGCCCTCGTCGAACAGAATGTGAGCACTAGTGTTTCTTCCGTGATGTTCTAAAGGAGCATTGGCGGCTTTCAACAATGTGGCTGTGGTATGTTTATTCTCAAATTGACTCAAATGATGACTAGCAACTGACGTCACAGGTGTGTTTGAATTTGATGTTTCAATTACGTTAGATGTCGAGGTATTATTTCCAGAAGCAATGGTTGTCGGGTTTCCGGTCTGTGTTTCTTGGTATAAACTTGTGTGGTGCTTTTTCCCAACAGTTCTTATAACGGCCTTTGGACTTGCATTGGGAGACTCTATCATGGTTTAGAAAGTTAAAACATGCGTTGAATTCGCGTACAATGGCGTCTTCGTTCTTTGTTTGTTACGACTGCACAATCATTAGGATTGTGTTGTCCCTTGCAATAGATACACTCGCGTTTAGTATCTCGATGGAGAAGTTGGACCTGAAACATGGTGTTTGTAACCGGTAAAGAAGGTCGCGGTAGCGGTAGCGGGTGTTGGATTCTCAAAGTTCCACATACTGAAACTGCTTTGAACTTCTTCGAGGATCTCCACTTCTTTGAGATTCGCCTTTCTTAAATTATCAAGAGCCCACTCCTTGGAGGTGTTCTGGCGCGCGAGGTTTTTCCTTATCTCTGTTGGCAACTTATTCAGCACAATTGGCACTAATATATCGCCATATGACGCTTGGGATTTCCCTAGAGATTTAAGCCCTCGAATGTGGGTTTCCAGCTTATCATAGAAATTTCTTAGACTACTTAACTTGCTGGTTGGACTGGATAGATTAAGTAGCGTTCCCATGCGAGCGTTAATAATAATTTTGTGCGGCTACCCATATCTCTCTTCGAGTGATTCCACACTCAGCGTAATTGGTATTTAACAATGGTAAGCCAGCAATAACCCTTTCGGCATCATCACGTAACTCAGACTTTAAGTAGTTGAATTTTAGAATATCACTTAATGTCTTATTATCATGTACTGCCGATCGGAAAGAGTCCCAAAATGTCTGCCATTATAAAACGTTTCCACTAAAGGTCGGTAGTACAAGTACAACTCTGGAATGTTTGGAATGTACTAGTGTTACTCACCGATGGCGGCACGAAGGTCGAGTTTGATAAATCCGATGAATTCGTAATGAAGATAGAGACATCGTTACCTGAGGATTGAGTTGTTGATGTTTCTTCTTCTTGGATTTGTGCATCACACTTCGCAGATTCCTGTTTTGATTGAGAGACGTCTTTTGTTATTTGATCCTTGTTTGGCGTGCTCTTCATAAAAATTGTGTTTAAAAACTTCTTTGCCACAAAGGTTTTCAATGACAGATCCCTGTAGTTCCTCTGCTTCTAGTAAGTCTTGCTCGAGATCCTCTGGTACCTCAATTCTATCATCTGAGTGTCGAGTTCCGCGAGAATCTGCCGTTTATGCTCCATCTGATCGATATAATTTCCCAGTATCGTTGCTTGTTCTTCGTTTATGTCAACTGCCATCAATTCTGAAATTTTGTTTGTCAGTTTGGTCAGGTGGACTCCGTGTGCCCGCCTCGATGCTTGGGTCTTCGTTAGTCACTCCATCCTGGTCACGGCACCAATGTCAAAGCATAGAATACGCAAAATAGCGGTGGTTCTTCGGTTTAATGGAGAGACTCAATGTCTTAAGCAAAGTAAAGTACACAAGAACTAGAGCCTATCATTCAAAAGCACATGATCGAAGACCGGAAGTGCGGCTAAAACAAACAAGAAACAATGTTCATTATCTAAATATCTGTTATTTCGTCTCGACAATTGAGCCTGTGATCTACCTATCGTATTCAAAGCATTCTTGTCGGAACACGGCAGTGAAACAACGCGGTCCATGCATGCCCGGGGTCACATTACGTCATCAACCGGAAATCAAACATTCAAACTAACTTCCGCCAAAGTGTAAAAACGCGACTTCTGGATGAAGATGAAAAATATATTTATGAAGATTTTTGTCGAGTTTTTCTTCATAGCAGGAATTTTTCCTGTAGATCAATGCCGAGTGTTGCAGTTGAGGTATGAATTGTGGAAGCATTTTAGGGTTTATTAAGAGGATTTTCTTTGGCCTGTATCATTCATGGGAAGAGATCCCTAAGCGGGCATTCCGGACACCGCACTTAGGTGATCTAGCTTTGAGGACTTTTGTACTCATGCGTTTGAAACCTAAAGATGTAATCTGAAGTTTTCATTCAATTTAAAATTCCAGCTATTTGAAATAATTCTAAAATGCCTTGATGAAATTCATGTCATAAATAGATAAATCGAAGGACCTCAGCAAAAATCATCAGGCGATTATTTTAATTTAATGCTACCTATAATTGAATGACTAAATCAGGAGCCCATGACTCATATCTATAGATTTGGGCAAGAGGTGCCAAGAACAGGCAAGCGAGAACCTATATTTCGCATCAAGTATTTCCGCGTCGGATAGGTCGATGTAAAGTCGATTCACTAGCCTGCGTAGCGGCCCTAAGGGGAGGGGGGAGGGGGGAGGAGTAGGGGAATGGGGAGAGGAGAGGGGGAATGGGGAGAGGAGAGAGGAAGGGACTGCAATGAACCCCCAAATTTTTTTCGAATTCTTCGTTCTCATACGGACGAAAAATTCCCTCGTCTAGAGCTATGAAACGTCAATCATATGTCAAACGCGATAGAAAACAGTCAAGTGTGAGGTCGTGGACGTGACGAGCAAGAAAGCGAACGATTTCGATCATAAGTTAGATAGTGTTTTGAATTCTTTGAAAAGGAAACGGTGACTAATTCACTTATGAGTGCAAGGCTACAGGAAGCCCAGTTTACGCTCATAAAGAGTGTAGTTATTAGTAAAAGGATGCCGCCGCACATGCGAAAAGGAATGTAGGCTAAAACGTTGAAGTTTGTGGGCGGAGTTACAGACGCTTCAATGCGTAATCGTGACACGTTTTTCAGTTATGAAAACCCACTTCGGTGACATCCGTAGTAATTGAGAGCTATAACCCACTACTCAAGTGTAAGAGTAAGACCTACAATAAATGCACCACTATTTTGAACTCCAAAAGCAAACAAGCACTGTCTATATTAAATATTAAAAGTACCTGTATTAGTGAATTGTTGACCATCCTGGCTGTCATTAGCAACCTCCTCTTCAGGTATCTCACACTGTCCACTACTTACGCCTTCTTTGATTCTGAGTTCCTTCATAAAACTATTGACAGCAGTAGCATCGGGTTCAACATAAGAATCAGCATTACATGTAGTGTCATCTGATTGGTTACCAAGAGAAGAGGCAGATGGCTCGGTAACAGGAACAAAAGTGTGCTCATATGCATAGGAGTAGAGAGACTGATCTATGTAAATCAATACAAAAACAAATAGCGGTTTAAATAGTATGATATTTAAACCGCCATGATCATTGATGCCCATGTCTACAGGATTTCGTAAAGTGTGTCTTTTTGTCAAGGGTCGAGGGTTGGGGGTAATATGCCAAACAAACAGTACGAGATGGTGATCACACCCGCCAGAGTTAGAAAGTGCTATGGATGCGGTTGTGATTTCACCACAAAATATTAAAGTCCACCTTCAAATTTGCTGGTGAAGCACCTCCATCGAAGAGTTAAGGGAAGGAGCGAAAATACAGGCCAGCTGATTTATAGTCCCGTCTTCCCGTAGTGTCACACATCTCCAGAAAAAATCCCCTTTTCTCTGGTCTTGTGTACATTGTCTTGTGCGATTTAGATCAGTCTCGTAAGCGACCGCTAACACTTTTAAAGCTGAAGGGTTCCAAATTATGGCATTTTTGTTAATGCTAGTAGTGAGCAGTGGCCTGGTTGCTATGATTACATAAACCTATTTAAAAAATCCTTGTCGCAGCCGAAGCAACAGTCAACAATCCAAGGCCACAAAGGATTTCGGTAATTTTTCTCATAAATCATGTTTACAGTACTAGTATTTTCAAAAATATTTGGTTTAATACCTGAGATACCACTGCAGCTTGCCAGAAATATATGTCACAAACGCATGCAACCAAAATATGCTCTAGATGAATTTATTTTGAGAAAAATTACCGAAATCCTTTGCGGCCTTGGATTGTTGACTATTGCCTTCAGCTGCAACAACGATTTTTGAAATAGGTGTATATGGAAGGGCTTGGTTCAGTTTTACCCGCAGTACCAATACCTAAACCCAAACTTGTCGTTTCAGGGATAGGAAGTGGGAGACTTCAGATGGGAGAGTCAGGGAAGCTGAATTGTATAGTACAGTGTCGTTTAGGACTCGGTTTGTATTTCTCTCGCCCTAGCGTCTTATGCTAAAAAGGAAAATGTTGTAAACTGAAATATTTAAAAAAAACTTTCAAAATATTCGGCTTGTTAACGTCAAAGACCTCCGACATTTGAAGTTCACCGGCTGAAAGAAATTGTAAAATTTCACTAATTTCAACCAATTTGAAATGAAAACAAAGTCAAAAGTTGTAATAGGGTCATGATTCCTTCCTTTCTTAGTCTATCTTTCTTATTCTATAACAGTCATATAGATTAACTTTGTTAATATTTCCCCCTCAAAACATTGTGGTAGACGGAAAACACGCATTGTTATTTGTCATTGTGGTGAAATTACACAACGACACATTGTCATTGTCATACTATCCTCGACCCTCGACAAAAAGTTACACTCGACCACGCCAATTAATAATTCCATTAAATGTTCTCAATAATCACATTATTAGCATGGCTATTGTAGATTAGAGTTGACACAACCATTACACTGCGATTTTTATTATTCTGAGAACTCAGACATTTCAACGGCTTGTTGTGAAATGGTTTTTTCAGTTAAATACATCAGGGATCCACGGATAAAAATCAAGAACAAGCTAAACGCCCAACACAGGACAGAAAATCCTTTAGTGGACTAGTACGACAGAACTTTTGTTCATCTACATAAAGTCCCTGCTGTTCAATAAACATTGATATATAGTGAAAAGAAACTGATACTGATTTCGCTGCCGTCAATCAAAAATAATCAGTCAGTATCTTTTATATTTTTGACTGGCGGCAGTGCAAAACCAAATTCCTACGGGCAGCTCGCAACTACCGAGTTCGCAGAAGATTGAGAATCGCAGTAACTAGGTATACATGCATGTATTTACGGTTTGCAATGAACTTAATTATTAAACTGCTACATTCACATTTACTTATTGGGGCATTAGTCAAATCACCTTCGGCAGTCCTTTGGGAACTGTTTGGTGAAGTATCTTCTGTTTCTGCATTAGTGTGACTTCCGAATCCCAGTAGTACTCTGTTATGGCTTCTGTCAATGTCTGTAGGTGGTGGTGGTGGTCGTCGTCTGGTTTTAACATCTGTAGGTAGATTTCTGGATGCTTTACGGGGATTGAGTTGTCGCCTTGATGCGATACGTTTCTTTAAGGCTTCTGATTGAATATTTGGTCCTCCTGTGAACAGATGATGTAATTATCAATAATAAACTGCAAATAAGTTATTTCTTGCATTTGTTTGCTGTCATGATGCAACTGAAAGTTGTAACAAATATCAACTAATTAAATCAAAGCTATTTGATGTTACATTATTCTAAGCTTTAGTTAAAGTATTTTATTACCATTTTTTAACATTTCCATATAAATTAAATACATGGATATGTGCTTATTGCTTTTACCATTAATAATTATCTAATAGTTTAATGTATTTAGTGTAGAAATACTGCAAAATACTCTTACACCATAAGATAAAGTCAAGGAGCCAGACTGTTAATTTTAATTTAGTTTTAATTTAATTTTAATTTAACTATTTTTTTATAATTTTCTACCAATGGCCATGAGTTCAAAAAGATAACTAAGGGACTGGTCATAAAGTAAAGGGGGGGGGGGGGGTAAAATTCGTTTTGAAGGAGCTAGTATAGACAGCCCCCCCCTTTCAAGGAGTTCAAATTTATGTGAACCCCCCGGGTTTGCGCCCCCC
>JAAAQI020124894.1:0-14861 GCA_011800005.2 Stichodactyla mertensii
GCTTGCGATTCCGATTCCGCTTATGACGATCGGTTTTCACTTTTATGAACTGCTTATGACTCCGATTCCGACTCCGATTCCGCTTATGACGATCGGTTTTCACTTTTATGAACTGCTTATGACTCCGATTCCGACTCCGATTCCGCTTATGACGATCGGTTTTCACTTTTATGAACTGCTATGACTCCGATTTCGACTCCGATTCCGCTTATGACGAAAGTGAAAACTAGCCTTAACGATATCATGTTTAACCTCATCCAATAGTTGTTTATTACCTTCCTATTCAATGATACTGTGGACTATATGCAGACGTTTCCTCCCCTCCCCTCCCCTCTTCGGTACTCCTCCCTCATGAGGGGGGAGGGGAGGGGGTGAATGAGATTCTCCACGTGGATATGCAAAGGGAGAGTGAGATTATCTGTTTGAATGGAGGAACAAGAAACATACTAACACAGGCTATTATATCAAACACAATGATGGGCTTCCTGTGTCTTTGAAAGGAGAAGAAGTGGAGAGAGAATAGGGTCCAGTTTCCCTGTGACCGGATGACTTGTGCAAGAATTGCAGGTTGACAAAAACTTCTAAAATATTTTGCTGATTTTGATTAACGTTTAAAACAAAATGGAAATGAGGTTGACGATGATAAGGAAATTTAACTTGAAGTTCATTCATACATGTTTAGTAGTTTCTACAGTTTCTACCAAAAGTATTTTACAGCCATGAAAACCTCAATCATTTTTGGTTTTACATTCATTACGTTTTTCCATGTATCGCAATGTAAGGTTTAGATAATAGATTTGGCATTATTGCCTCAGATAAGCTCTTTAACACGCATCCCACATGGCACAACGCGCCAGCAAAGATGGCATTTCACCAGAGAAATTCGTTCATTACGGGGTTTGTCCCTGATCATAGTAAGGGGTTAATCATACATGGTCTAGGGGCCGATTAACCTCTCCCTTCAGGCCTTAAGTCTTTACTTCTGGCCGAGCTCCCTGATCATACAGACCTGGGATAGCGGAGTTGGGGCCGAAATCTCCAGCTGAACCGTAAAGCCATACGACGCTTCAGCAATTGAGTCTGGAAGTATGGTCCCGAAGTTGTTATTACAAACCAAAGGAAAAAAAAAAAGTGTTTTCTCCGGATTCGAGATAGGGTTGTCGTACGTATTTGACAAGCGAATAGCGGCACCTAACAAGCGAATAGCGGCTCCTAAAATGTATTCATGAACATATTTTGGTTTTGTGTATGCTAATAACAATTGTTATAAATGTGATAAAAATTCCTGTGACTCCCAGTGAAATTACTTCATGGCTTGGTGGTTAGGCTTAGGGGAAATGGAAGGATTGGTATTGAAGGTTTCCGAGTTCGATTCTCAACAATTTCTCGACTGTTTCTTGAAATTTCTTAACTTAGGATAAAATTTCAACACTAAAAAAGTCAAACTTTATTTGCGGTCCGCTGTTAGCTTGTTTGGTGCTTCATATCGTTTGTTAGGGACTGCAGGTCGCTGTTACTATATATGGAATACGTACGACAAATCCGGCTCCCGGATTCTTAATCGAACAGGATACGCATGCGCAAACGTTACTAGTTACGTTACTTTCATTTGGACCAGTATTCTACAGGAAGCCCACCACTGACGATTGTCCACTTTCCATACATCGGTTCACTGGTCAAACACAAAGCGTTCCATTGAATTTGTGAGGTACAAATTTGAATAATCCTATGAAATTACCTTGCAGCCTCGACTGAATGCTTTGTGTTTGACCAGTAAACCGATGTATGGAAATTGGTCAATAGACCGTTTAAACAGTTAAGGTGCTGTCAATAGCGCGTTGCGCTCGTTACAAAACATTAACCAAGATCTCTGTTAAATCTTAGATTTAAAGATTAAATCTCTGTTTTTGTCTACAATACACATTAAAAAGTGCTTCAAAAGCTCTTCTATTTCACAGGCAAGAACGATTCTTTCTTTGACTGTCGTAAAGCCAGATAGGAATAGAACTGATGGGGGGTAGGCCGAGGTTCTCAAAAACAGCATCGCAGGCCACTGATAAGGGCAGTAAGCGGGTGATTTCATGACGTATAGACAGTGTAATCGATGCTGACGCACCTGTTTTAAGTCACACCATCGCGTATCTTTTCCAAGGTCAGTTTGAGAAGAGCAAATTAAAATATCTTTTTGTAGTCTTTTGTTCCCTTCTAATTGTCGCAGCCTTGAAGTAGCAAAAGCAAGTTTTCTTTCTTCGCTACAAGGCAATATAAATCCCCATGGTAACGTGACATCATTGTTGCTATGGTAATGTTAATCTCTATGGTGATGTGTCGTTTCGAAGGTCAGTTTTAAGAAGAACAATTCAAAATAATATGGTTCTTGTAGTCTTTTGCTGGGCTTCTTCAGTCTTGCTCGTCTTAACTTGTTAGTTATAATAGTCGCAAAACAACAAAGCGGTTCTGTGCAATTTTACTTTTCGAAACTTGTAATTACTGTTGTCTTGGCGTTTTAAAAACTATAATGCCATTACTCTTTGTAAAGTTCTTTGATAAAAATGTTGTTCGCCATTTCAAGAGTTTTATAGTTAGATGAAAATAATATTTCAATTCTTTAAACTCTATTTTCGTTTGATTGGCAAAGTAGCGAAAGTGAATTACTTTTGAGCTAACAGTCAAGATCACCATGGTAATGTGAGATCGTTGCTAAGCTACCGTTACGTGGATGATTTCGTTGCTATGGTAACACGAATCCCTAAGGTGATGTGACGTTAATCGGCGCAGTTGGCGCAGAGCAGTTCCATTCCCTCTCGGACGAATCCCTCACTTGCGAGAGACCGCGAGCAGCGACTACACATGAAGCAATCCTTGTGAAAATTCGCTTCATCCAGAGTATAGTATTCACCCCCGACAATAGGCTTCATACAAATCTCGCACTGCTTGGCATAAAACTTACCATAGCACTCCATACAGTACCGAAGTCCATCGCGCACCGAGAACGCGTTGGCCGCGAGCGAGCGGTGGCAGTAATGACAGGTAAAACAGGTTCTGTGCCAGGTTTGACCACCATAAAGTACGCCTCCTTCAAGCAAGGGCTCACCGCAGCCAGCGCAGCGCTTGGAAAACTCGTTCTGAAAGCACGAGGGGCAGTAGAAATCATCATCTTTGGGAACAAAGCCACTGGTTCCGATCTCCTTGGAGCATATTTTACACTTGAAGCATTCTTCATGCCAGTAGTTGCCGTTGTATTCGAGTCGTGATCCCCCCGAATCGATTGGTTTGTTGCAAGCTTTGCAGGCTTTTTGGTAGTTTGTCGCGTAGCAAGTGGTGCAGAGTGTCTTGTCCTTGTAAAAGGTGAACTTACCATCTGACTGGAGAGGACGGTGACAGAGGTCACACTTGAAGCAGAAGTCGTGCCAGTGTCTAAATAAAGAAGAAAGGTTTTTAATTCTAGAGAAATCAAAAGGAAAGGAATATTCTACCGTTTGTTTAAAAAAGTTAAAATGTGATAAAATATGTCAGTGACAGTAGCAGCAACAATAACAACAGCAATACCTTTTGTCATCAGATGTGATGTCGCGACATTCAGGACCAATCTTCTGTCCACATGCGTCACAACTATGCGCATAAGAATCCCTGAAGCAGTCGTTACACACCGGTTTGTCTTTCATCACGATGAACTGCTTCCCTGCGAAAAGAATGCGATTACAATTCTCATGAAGAACATCTACAGGCAAAGTTGGATTTTATCAAAAATGGAGAGGGGAATAGACTGAGGAATTTTCGGCAAAGTGTTGCGACATTTCCCAAAAATACGGTACTTTCCCTTGACGTTCAAAAAACCGGGATCCTCCAAAACTGTTCAAAGAATTAATGGTGCTCTTCCCTCTGAGGTCCTTCGCCGTCCATCCCCCCTCGATAATTTATTTACCTGTTATGCTGGAATCACAGCGCTGGCACCGGAAGTGACCAAGATGCCAACTCCTGTTCATGGCCACTGTGTATTCACCCGAGAATATCAACTGAAAAAATAAAATCATGATTGATGTAAGATTTGATTATGTAGAGTGATTATGCATGCTGCTAAATCCGCACCTGTCTACATAGTCTTGCCCGTCTTACCTCATCACATCCGGCACACCGCTGTTTAGTCAACTCAGCGTGATGACGGGCACAGTATACTTCGTCATCGCTGCGATAATACATCAGATTAACCAGCACCTCGTCACAGGTTTCACACGAAAAGCATGCTGGGTGATAGACAGCTTCCTTCCCGATATCCTCTGCAATAACCGCTGGCTCGCTGCGTAGAATGGGCCGACTGCAGCGGAAACAGCGCTGGGAAAAAATGCAAACCGAAAATAAGGAGCTGTTCTTATCTTTTGCGGAAGGGAAAGCCTGTGGTTTTTGGGAAGGAGGAAATTTTATATTCACAAGGCTTTTAAGGTGTGACGTATTTCCGGGTGCAATTACTAAAAAATCCCGCTACAATAAAGCCCAAAATCTTATGCAATTTTCCTTCCCTCCACAGGCAATAATCACAATCTTGTATGACAATAGGCCATTTGCACTATCAGATCACGTGACCACAACCACTTTAAATCAGGCTCCGGTATCAAAATGAACTCCAGAAATGGAAAGAGCATCTCGATGTTAGTAAGAAGGAGAAGTTTCAGCTCAAAATGTTTGACACAGTAAAAATGGCATGAAATATACAATTTAGAATTTTATTAGGATTTGTGTGGGAAAATGTGTTGGATGTCAAGCTCTTGCCATGTGAAGCTCATTTTCCCCACAAACTCTTAGATAACATCAGATTTTATATTTCATGCCATTTCTCCTGTGTCAAACATTTTGAGCTGAAACTTCACCTTCTTACTAATATCGAGATACTCTTTCCATTTCTGGAGTTCCTTTTGACACTGGTGCTTGAGTTAAGGGGGTTGTGGTCATGTGACCTGTTAGTGCAAATGGCCTATTCCTGTTAAAGCTCGGACACACGATGCGACACACGATGCAACGTTAAGAAACTGATCACCTGATTAACATAACAAGCGTCATGGCAACACCTACCTGTTTACTACCAAAGGGAATCTTGACCACTCCGTATCCCTTTGCCTGTTCTTCTTTTCTCCAGAATTGCGCAATACCGTCCCGCTGTTCCGGTGGAAGGTTGGCTATCTGAGATCTGTCTTGTGGCGGGTTTTGATAGGTGCATTGTTCGTCATAGTATTTCATCCCGGGGGTACCGGGGATGGGCACTTTTTCTGGGGGAATCTGCTTGAAGTATTCTTCGACCTGGGATATCGGTATTGTAACCAGCCTACATATTAGTTATGCTTAAAAACCATATATGCTAGGGACCGGTCTTTATTCATCACCGGAGGGAGGGTGGGGTCGGAGGTTTGTCGGTGTGACACCATAAAAACTATCTGATCCCCTCTGCGGCACTATGAGACTTAAGTGATCCCCCCTCATTTTCGAACAAATTTACTGACACATGTATGTGATCCCCCCTTACTGTTTGTCATTTTTTGCTGATCCCCCCCTCACGCTCGTTGCAAAACCTTGTGACCCCCCCAAAAAAATACTTCGAGCCCCCCTCCCCCCCAGGCCCTAAATAATGACCGGTGCCTTAGCAAATATGAGATTTCAGATTAATAAAGCTAATTTTCATGACTTTCAAATGGCTTCCATTTCCTTCTTGAACCAATGACAACGCGAGAAAGTGCAAACCGACCAATCACAAGGCTTAAACTTGAAAGCCACGAAATTGTGCGAATTTTCCCATTCACTTGAGACCTTTTCTAAACCTTAACCGTGAAACAGAGTTAAAGGCCCGTTTACACTAGCAATTTTGTCGCGCGACTTAGTTGCGATTTAATGGCGATTTTACGGCGACAGATCGCGCACAAGTCACCACCAATTCGAACAGGCTCGAAATTTAGTGCAAACACGTGTGATTTGGGTTGCGATAAATTTGCCATTGAAGTTATAATGTTTATTTAATGCCATATGCTAATGACTGTGACGTCACAGGAGTGAGTTGTGTTTATTTGTTGTTCCTTGTGATTCGAAACACCTGCTACTCTGTAAAATCTAACTTGCAGCAATTTCAATGAGAGTCATGTGTAAAACAATGACGTATTTCAAATTCAATATATTTGTATCAGTTATACACCGAATGCAAATATGGCATCCAATTAGAATTGCTATTGTTCTGGACTCACTAGCCTCTCATACATGTGAAAACGCTTTTGTGTTTCCACGTGAACACGAGGCTAGTTAGTCCAGAACAATAGCAGTTCTAATAGGATGCCATATTGGCTTTCGGTGTATGTTTTGTATATTAAATGATGACTCCTCTGACGTTACAGCATTAGCATATGGCGGGAATAAACCTTCATAACTTCAAAAAGCCGCACTCAAACTTTATTGTTTTGGGGGGAGGGGTCATTTTATAACAGATGACCCTATGTGGAATCAATATTAAGAATATTGTCAGAAGGTTTATAAAGGCACTTTTAAGATAAAATGAGTCACCATACACCTCACCTGACTCGAATTCAATCCAGGAGGCGCCCACAAATAGTTCTTCGTAGATTTATTACCATTTGTCATAATGGGTGGAGAGGAAAAACTTGACACTGCGTCATTTTCAATCGCCGGTACATCCGGGAACTCATCATACCCCTCGTCTTGATAGATCGTCATGGGAGGGGGTGGGGGAGGCAGGTCTTCGTCTGAGCCAAATCCGTTATTGTCGCCCAGTTTGAGCCCGCTGATTTTGAATTGAATTCCATTGACACCCGAACTGATGTCCACGTCTGTGTGGATGTCGTGGTTTTCACGCGGGCATCTGCAATAAGTACACACCTTTCTGAAAAGAAATAGAAAAACCGGCATAAGTTCCTCGATAAACAAGACTGAATCGAACTAAGAGCTGAGCCCACGTTCCAACTGGTTTCCGTCAAGAAACAAAGGATTCTGGGTACATACATCAGTCTGCCAATGATTCGCTCCTACAGCAATTGCAAACAACGCAGTAAATTAATCTAGAAGTAGAAAATTTTGGTTCCGAGTTCATCGAGGGAACGCCAGAAAAAGATGCCATATTCTTAACCGTACTGACAAAAGTCTTTCTTCTTTGCTAAAACTCGCCCAATCTCTTTCCAAGAGCCTGCGTTCGTCTTGGTCAGCAGGCTCTGGGACGTCCGCCATTTTCCCGCGCATTTTCTAAACATGCGTAGTCGTTTTTTCGTGCTGTCATAATGACAACGTCATGATTGAGGTGTTTAAAATTAAACAGGTTCATTTATCGTTTTAATGTAAGTCTTGCCCCATCTGCGTGACGTCCCTTCGGTGTATCAAGTTGTAGTGGATTGAAGTGTGCAGTAAATACGGTTCTGGGTCGTGCGGATTTATGAGGTCACGAGGAACAGCTTGCTTCTTAGCTCAAGACTTTAACAAAAAACAGGGAACGAAAAAACAGCTGTGAATTTCAATTAAAGAGAGCGTCAACTCACTTTCATATAAGGTTGCAAAGCTCAGAGAATGATAAACGAATATTCACTAGGTTTTAGCCATGAAGAAAAACGAAGTAAAACTACCGTGTTTGATAAATAAAATTTCACACTTAGTTTACTAAATGCCCTACAAAAATTCATTTTCAATTAACTTCATAATTTCACGAGCTTAATATAAAATGATCAAGGGAACAGAATCGCAAGGAACTAAAAATAAGCACGCGAGTTTTCTATAAGTATAAAAGTAAGAGTTATTCCACTTGACAAGTGTTAATCCTATTTTTAGGTTATCAAAATGCTAATCTGTAATCTCCCGATAATTTTTCCCGTTATTAAATTCTGTTCCGTAAAAACGGGATCGAATATCGGCCATCTTGTTTCAAAGATAGGAGCAGCTAAAAAGAGAATAGCGTTTGATAAAATCTTTATTATTTTTGGCGTCCAGAAGTTTCAAATTCACCTCCATTAAGGGAAGGCAAATTTTGTCTCGAGATAAGCTAGAAAACCACATTAATTTTACATCATGCAATAAAAAAAAAAGGAATTTAACTAACATATAAGAAAATAAAGTGGCCATTTCCGTTCAAGTATAACAATGTCTTGGGAAGATTACTTCAGAAATATCGTTTACAATTAATTCGGCGAATGCAACAGATTTTTGCTTAATGAACAAATGTGATCAGTAAATTAACGTGTGTAGTCTGTAGATAGATAACACCAGAAGGCTATCAGTTGCAATGTGGCCGCTGTTATAATTCCTCTCCAAAAAAATCTATTCATAAAACGGAAAGATTTGGAATATTTCACAAATTATCCATCAAAGGATTTGGCCTGAGTCAAAATTCATCGGGAAAATACTTTCCCGCGCTTTTTCAGTACGTGATGCGTCTACGAAAATGCTAGATTGTTGTGGAGGTTTTGGCGGTAAAATAACAGGACGTGTGTGGGCTGTGAAGGGCGTTGTATGGCGGGAAACCAATGCAATAAAAACAATAATTGTAGTCAAAATATTATCAAAGTATCATTAAAATTAAATAACAAGACTATTAAAGAATTTATCAGAACGAAACTCGGCAATACGTTAATTATCAAATATGCTAGTTTTGGGGAAAAAAAGTAATTTGCTTTTTCTCCGGATGGTTATGCTGATAAAAGTATGAAGATTTCTCGCCATTGATGTCTGAGGTTTCTATTAATTTATGTTCGTTGCGGTTGGAACCTCCTTTCTATTCTGTCTAATCGTTGGAGTCGTGAAAGCCATACCGAAAAGAATTAAGGTTTTTTTTTAAGTGACCTGTTTTCTGAAAACACCGACAGGCGTGTTTGACTTCGCATCGAAAGGAAACTATCATCTTTATTTACTTTAACCAAATGCCCTGGGTCGATTCTATCAGCTTTAAAATGGGCTTCAAAAACAATCACGCAAATTCCCTACAGCATAATTTTAATGAAAACTATCAGAAGTACACTTTTCTAAATTGAATTCTCAGTGATTTGAATTTTATCAACCAAATATTTTTGCACTGATAGGCTATTTTAATGACCGAATATTTATTGTTAATTCGTCGCGTTTCTAACGCATTCTATGCTTACCTTGACGTTTTTTTCATTCTTCAGGACTGGAATTTAAACCGAGTTATAAAATCATGAAATACATTCCATAAACTAAACCAGGGAGGAGGTATTGAGCGACCTGCAAGAGTCTGAAATGATTCAGATTCTTTGAGGTATTTTTCAGACTAAAATTTCCATTGTATTGGCGCTTATAAATCTCGTAATGGAAGCCAAAAACGACGCTTTAACTGACGAGATATTGCAACGGTTTGGTTCACTTTTACAAAAAGAAAATCAAATTGATAAAGATTAATGACTTATTGTTTGCATCTCCACACGGGCGCTAGCACTAATTACTGTCTGTAGTTCTAAAGTTAAATTCAATTAATTTTGTACAAAAAAGATGTCACGCGATGGAAAAATCGAGTTCAAGAAGGCGGAAATAACAGAAAACCTATGCGTTTCTTACCTTTGTTATTGATAAACAAAGGTAAAAAGGAAAAAAAAGGTTTTTACGAGGTATGGTTTGTAAACATCACTAGCCCTTTCTACCAAGCCTTTGAGTTTTTGTCCCAAACGACTCGACTGCTCCGACGCTAAATTTGGGCAAAGCAGTCACGAGCCGTGAACCAAACAACCATTATAACCGCAAAAGGAAAAAATATTCTCAAAGAATCCAACTAAATTGTATGTTGTAAGCAAGCTATGGCTATATCTTTGCCTATGAAGTTGGAAGAACAGTTTGCACATCGTTGCAAAGGTTCCTTCACTCGCAAAAACATGTGAAAGAAAGAAATTAATAAATATCAACTCAACAAGAACAGACTGATGGAAAATTTGAGTGCAAGCATAAAATATGATTTTCAAGATGCTGCCTTGAGGCAATTTGACCTCTACTCTCGATGGTCAAACGAAAGCACAATTAATTGTATTTTTAAAACGTCACAGCTGCACTGAAGCCGCTCAAATGTGAGGCGAATTAAATAAATTAAAAACATTTTAAAAACAAACCAGCACGACCAAAATAATGAATTTAATCAAGTGCTCTTCAAGGAAAAAGAAACCGCAATGTTTTATGTAAATACGAAATAAAATCTTATGTTTCTGCTTGGTTTATGAGTCATAACTGGACATGTGTAGCCATGTCTTCGCGTTGGAATATTTTTCGTTTGAAATACTACATGAATATAATTTCCGTTTCGGAGATAAATTAATATCAATCAACCTAATTTTTAAAGGTGAATTGAGCTGTTGATTGCAAGAAATCGCAGCGCCGTTGACCGATTTGTTGCTCATGTGTTATATCAACACTGCATTGTGACACTCCATGACAAGTCTTTGTTTGAAAAGAACACAGTAAGGATCATGAGAGACAGCTTTACACACGTTATGTACTACATAAATATTTCTCTTAAGAATTATCCGACTCATATACATTCATATACATATATATATTTAAAGAAAATAAAATATAAAAAATGCCAATGAAAAATTCATGAAATTTATCTCTGTAAAAAAAAAAGTGCCCTTTTCAGATTTTACTGGAGTATACATTTGCTTGATAATTTGGATTAAGAGATTTTAGGGTTTAAGAGATATCAACTCTTATAATGTCTGTTTGGGGCTGTTGAGCTAGGTATATTTTTTGTGTTTAGACGTATAAGTTACAAGACAACTTAGTATGTAGTAAAACGGTCTTTGACAATTACATTGCACATAATAGTATTATTATGTGCAATTCTGTCATGAACTGTACTTTGATTCATCAAATCCTGTCAAAAAATGAAACTTCAAAAGGCCATATAAGACTCACGACCTGTACCTTATCATTTTATTACCCTTTCGAACCATTTTCACTCCAAAAGGAGGAAAAATAACGCTTATATAAGGCATAGATTCAATCTTAATAATGTACGAACCTGGTTTTGAGCGCTAAGCTTGGTCTTGGTGGCTTTTGGGGTGTTTTTTTGGCTATTTTCAACTCCATTAATGCTTCCGTAGCCATTATAGTTAGTAAGCCAGACTAGGTTTGACAAGAAACAGGCTTTGACAAGATTGTCGCTATCGTAATAGCACGTTTTCTAAAGCGCTATTCAATGATTCATGAGTGTTATTGAATAATTATGGCTAGGCGTTTGTAGACTTGTTTCCTATAGGTGCACTCAAGCGATAAAAAAACCCAGTAAAACTGACAGACTCATGATACAAACCAATTATCTTTTCCTTCAAAAACCCGTTTAATGACTTCAATGGATGTGAGGGTATTATAACTCGGTTAAATAAAGGAACCCTGTTCAGGAGATAAACTTTCCGTTCAATTTTTTAATGGTAAAACCTCTTTCCTTCGACTCGAACCAAAACGATCTCTAGTTTCGAAATCGTGGTCTCTATCCTAAGCATAAAACCCCAAGGATTTACCCGACACATGTCAAGATTTTTTCATTGGAAATGAATGCTCTGGCTTAGGCTAGGAAATCACATGACATTAAAACCGTTTTGACTTCATTAAAGACAGATCTTTGATCTTGAATGGCCTGGCGCGCCTACGCCAGACTTCCGACTTCAGGAAAAATTAAAAATTCATGAAAATTCTTAAACAGTATTATTAGTCTAAAGTTTACACAATCCTATCAAACTATTCAAATATTGAGATAGTAATGATTTCAGTTTAATTTGGGTTTAGGAAATGATTTGTTTGACATTTAAAAAGAATAGATGTCAAAAAGCTGTTGCCAGAGATAAGGACCAGTATAGTGCTAAACTCCATTTTATTGTACTTTAATCTGGTTTTTCTAAAAACAAAATTCAAAGTACAATTAAGTGTAACATATGTGGAATTAAGAATTAACACCAAGCTGTGACAAAACAAAGAATTACAATACTTCTAAATTCGATACAAAGACGCCAGAATGGTTTGTCTGTCAGTAAACAAAGTCAAGATGTAATTTCAGCACGAAATGTGTTCAAAAACAACCTTCTTGTCAAACAACAAATTTCTTGTCTTTTTTCAGGATTTTGTTCGAGTTTCCTGAAGTGACACTAACACGAGATCGTTTCTATTTGTTTTTCAAATCGTTACTATACTAAGGGTTCAATAAACTGATTGTTTATCCAAAGGTACTTACTTCCAAATATGAAGGCTGAAGCCAGGACACTTAGCTCCACATTTCAGGCAAGGCTTTCCTTCGTCAATATCTTGGAGTAAGATCCCCTAAAACAGAAACACAAGAAACTTGTTCTAAAACATGATTTCTGTGCAACAGCTCGAGGGATGAATTCAATTCATTTACGCTCGAGTGTAGAGCAGAACTAAACGATTTGACATGGTTGATCATCTTCGCATGAGATAGTACCTTCTTGGAGGCCGACGAGCGCTCTTGGTTCATTTGAATTTCGTCCGAATACAGCGCTTCAGTAAAAGTATCAACAGGAGCTTTTTGCCGAGTTTTACTTCTTGAATGATTCATCGTGAATTCCTTCACCGGTACAACTGCAATAGAAAACTCACAGGAGAATTTGCAAGACGATATCTGACTAGCAACCAAGGACGTCCTGTGCTAAGTCTTTGCTCAACCAATGAAAATTAAAGGTCAAACGCGCGAGAGACTGAAGTGTTCCACGCGAGCATCACCCTCTGATATCACTTCCGATGCTTAGGAAGATTTTTCTGTCCTGACGTCAGAAGAAGGGAGGATTTCGTACAATATTACGAGATCCGTGTTGCCAAAAAGGTCTGAAAATTAGACCATAATTTGAAAACACAACATCACAACCAGCATAAAAAACATTCACCATATACGAAGAACAATTTCCTTACATTAAGTAGCCAATTTCCAAGAAAAAATTATAATTGATCAATTTTTGCAAATGCCCCAAGCCAAAGCTGTGTCGGAATTTGTACAGAGATATCGAGACGTTTTATTGTCAGGATGTTAATACGTCATCGAGTGCTGCTTAATGATCAAAAGCACTAGATAAGGATTTGGGACATTGGAAAGATGCCATGAGAAAACAAAAGCAAGATCGATAACTAAACATGACATGGTTTTTATCAATGAAGGGGATTCATTTCCAAGTCCAAGGGAAATGCTTCGTTTTTTTCTGAAGAAATCCTGAGCAAGTTGTAAGAAGAAAGTTCTAATCCCTGTGCGACAGTTTTTTCTCCTCTTTAACTAAAGCTCGACGAAATAAAAGACGTTGCATCCCAGAAAATGGACAACTTTTTGCGATTTAAGCACCAGAAAGGGAAAACCATTCTTAAACGAAACGTCAGTATCTGTTTCTAGCGTGTGTCTAAAATATTTCAGAATTGTCAAGCTTGGTTTTGTCAAAAATGAAAAGCTTAAAAAGCCAGGTATTTTTAGCCAGAGTCAAGATGAAGCCTAAGAATAACCATGGAATTCGTGTGATACACCACAACTAAATGAATTTTGCGAAATGTTATTTATATACAATCGTGTGAGGTAAACCAATACCACGCACAATTGGAAAATGCTTAAATACCGGGGAACCTGCAGGTTTTTGTGGTTTTGATATTAGTTGTTCTTATATGGTACTGCTGTGGAGGCTGTTAGCGTAAACAATCTACTTCCTTTTTGTTCAAAAGTGAGTCATTTGATTTGCATTTCCGGTTGCTTTCAAAGCCTAAAAGTATTGGAGGGAGGGGGGTAGGAAAAATAAAAAAGGAAAAAATGGGAAGAATGCCGTCGATAGTTGAGTATTTTAGAGGTTTTAGATCAAAAGGTGGATGCAATGGAAAGGGGAATGGAGGAAGAAGACGAAGGGGAAGAGGAAGAGGAAGAAAAAGAAGAAGAAGAAGAAGATGATGATGATGATGAAGAAGAAGATGAAGAAGAAGAAGATGATGATGATGAAGAAGAAGAAGTTGAAGAAGAAGAAGAAGATGATGATGAAGAAGAAGAAGATGAAGAAGAAGAAGATGATGAAGAAGAAAAAGAATAAGAATAAGAACAAGAACAAGAATAAGAACAAGAACAAGAAGAGGAAGATGATGATGATGACGATGAAGGACACTGAGAAGAACAAACACCAGAGCAGCAGCAGCAACAACAGCAAGAGCAAGAAGAACAACAGCGATAACAAGAAGCACAAGCGGCAAGAAGAAAAAGGCCCCTAGCAGAAGAAGGCGGGAAGGAAAAGCGTAGGACAAGGCTATCGGTTATTCTTGGAAGAGGAAATCTTGAAATCCACCTTGTTTCCGGCCGGGTCGCGATTCAGAAGTTGGGTGATTGAAACCTTGCGAAAAAAATCACTTGCATCCTACGCACACGCATTGAAAACTGTCATGATCCACGGATCACACGAACAGATGGTCGTACTGGGGTCGGACTGGGGTCGGACTGGGGTCGGACTGGGGTCGGACTGAGATTGTTCTGATCCTAAGCTGGTCGTAGAGGGGTAGCCACAATGGTTGGTTTGTAAGTGATGAATAAAAAAAAGGTATAGTTTGATTAATGTTTCCTACATTAGTTATCATCTTATTAGTGTAGCAGTTTAAGATAGCTAGTCAGTACATAATCGGATTAGGAAGCCTGCCTATAGAGGTATTGCACGATCACGTGACGGCAGACATGTTGGATGGCATAACCAATAAAATCATTTACATTTCTTATAGTTACCTACAATCCTTCCTTGCCTTCTATTCCTTCCATTTTCAACAAACACCTTAGTCTATTACACTCTTCTGATCGCTGCAAAACTGTTTTTCCTCATTCACCCATTGTTGCTTTTCGCCGTTCTCCCAATCTTCGTGATCTCTTAGTTAAA
>JAAAQI020124905.1:0-14856 GCA_011800005.2 Stichodactyla mertensii
TTCGCTTGGGCGTATTTGTTTTCCCATTACAGGTCACGTGTCATTCCTTTGGGGCTTTTTCCTTTGTTTAATGGTAATGCTTGAGAAGATACATTAATATGGATGAACCTCAAACAAAGAATCTTATTCCCAAGAGGTCTGTATAGGGAAAACATTACGCCAAGCGAATAAGTTCTTCTTATTTGGAGGGAGGAAAACTGGATATTCAACAGCCTACCCCAATTGGAGGCATAACATACTAAAATACTAATTATTCACTCATGATTGTAAGCTATGCGGCTGCCTATGGCGCCTTAATATGCAGCCCGTAAAGTCCTTCACTGACTAATGATTGTGAAGCGCATTGAGACTTGCGTGAAATGTGCTATATAAGTACCCCATTATTATTATTATTATTATTATATCCCGGAGAAGAACCCTCGAAGCTCAGGAGAGAAAAACAAACATTCCTCCTACATGCGATGATGGGTCCAGGCATCGAACCTCTGACCCACAATGATGTAAGATTATTGAATGTTCAGGTTCACCCTTTCAGTGAAGGGTCCATTGATTTTCCGGGTTTAATTCGTGAAAAAATCTGGATTCTGTTGTTTACTATTGGGATATCTTTGGTGTTTCCATCATTTCAGCAATGCATGTGGAATACTGGGTAAACCGCCCTGGGTGGTGGATAGGGTCAGTAATATTCATACGTATTTTCTAGGTACGTTTGCCAATCGCACGGGTCTCAAGAACGACTCAGAATGTCTACCTTGCAGTGCCGGATTTTATTGTACGTCCCCTACAGTTGTTCCAAATAAGAAATGTTCAAAAGGATACTGGTGTATACAAGGCTCAACTGAACCCTCGCCTATGAACAAACCGTACGGTACTGATTGTCCAAACGGAAGCTACTGCCCTGAGGGCACACCCATCCCTGTCCCTTGCCTAAAAGGATCTTACAATCCTTATCGTGGAAAAGAGGAGGAGGACGATTGCGTACCTTGTGATCCTGGAAAGTACTGTGAGACCACCGGACTGACAAGCGTCACTAACGACTGCGACAAAGGATATTACTGCACAATAAATGCGAGCAGAAGCAATCCAACTGATGGTGTAACAGGGAATGTATGTCCCAGGGGGCATTACTGTGAAGTGGGGTCTCCGGCACCGGTTCCATGCCGTAATGGAACGTACATGAATCATACAGGTAAAAGAAATCGTTGACTTAAGTAATACAGCGGTTTTTGTATAAGTGGTAAACCATAAGGCAAATTCGTAATTGTACTGTACTTGCAGTGATTGTAACTACGCGCTGTGATTGGATGATTCATGCGAAAACAATGGAAAAGTTTTTCAGTGCTGCACACTGTACCGTGTAATATGTGCTGTAAATCAGTACCATACGTTTCCAACTCCTACGAAAAATCACTCTATTTTAAACTACCGCAATAAAAGGAAATCCCATTCAAATTTGTTTTCTTTCTTCGTCTTCAGGCGGACACAAGTGCTATATTTGTCCAGCTGGTTATCAGTGTATACGAGGCATACTTCCCGACCCCTGTCCTATTGGCTTTTATTGTCCTGTGGGTACTGGATACGACACCGTACCATGTCCTGTTGGTAAATTTGGTAACGCGACTGGTCTAAAGGAAGAAAGTGACTGCTCACCGTGTTCTGGAGGAAGCTACTGTCAAGTACCTGGAAAGTCTAGAGTCACTGCTAAATGTGCAAAAGGTGGGTGATTATGAGTGATGGCATGCGCTTTTTTATGGCAGACACCATAGTCGCTAAAATGAAGCCCATAAAATAGAATTGAGCTATCTAATTATTCATAGATCTACTTCAACGATAGCTCCGCCAATCAGAGCTTCACAATTTTCCCAAAGAAATATGGCAGGTCTGACAAAAAAACATCATGAGTCCCTCGATTTCAGGGAGATTTTTAGCTTTTATTGCCGATTCTTCCAATGTATTTTTACTATGCATAACTCCCATTCAAACCATGTATAATTTTTAGCAATCAACATTTGTTTTGGTGCCATAACTCGATAAAATGTTTTGGTTTGGCGGACGTAGCAAGAGTAACTATGGAGCAGTGGAACGAACTATGAACGAACTATGAATTAGACCGCTCACTCTCATGAGTCAATTACTTCCTAATTCATCTAAATATTATGAACTTAAAAATGATGTTTTTCACTTTCCGTGTTAGGATACTATTGCACGTCTGGCGTCAATGTAAGTCAACCGAACGGTACTCACACTGGAATCGGTGGCATCTGTCCCTTCGGTCATGAGTGCCCTGAAGGAAGTGTCATCCCATCACCCTGTAAAAGTGGTTATTTTGCTCCGAAGACGCAGATGTCTGCTTGTGATGCATGTCCAGCAGGTGTGTTGATTGTGTATTATATTATAACATAGTTACAGTGTAACGCGCCTTTTAATTGGTTTAATAAGTATGCACAAGTTTGTACCAATAACTTAATGGACGCCCGCTGTGTGTTGACTGTTTCTTAATATGTATCAGTTAATGGTATTTCATGATGACGATGAAGATGATGATGATAATGTTGATGATGAAGACGATGAGGATGATGCCAACGATGCTGCTGCTGTTGATGATGATGATGCTTGTGATACTGTTAATAATGAAGACGTTGCTAATGATGATGATGAAAACGATGATATTGATAATGTTGTCATACAAAGAAGAGCAGACATGTTAATAACAGGATTTGTTTAGTATTTCCATCAATATTGCCATCATTTCCCAAAGTAACTTACACAAGTTGTTGTTTGTTCTCGTAGGTTTCTATTGTACTGGAAGAACAACCATCCCATTGCCATGCCCATTCGGCCATTATTGTCTTGAAGGTACTTCCACCGCCAAGCAGTATCCTTGTAAACCAGGTACATACAATAACCTCACACAGCAACCCTCAGAAGATTCTTGTGAGTCCTGTCCTCCTGGGTTATACTGCGAGGGATACGCAAGGAGTGAACCAAACGGTGAATGCGCAGAAGGATTTTATTGTTCTGGTGGTTCCTGGTCAAGAAAGCCAGGAGATATCGGCACTGCAAACTACGACAACGCTACGAGTCCTTCTGATACGTGCTACAGGAACTTCGAGTGTGTATGTCCAGCCTGGAACAAGACAACAGGTATGGCTGTCTAGTTAATTTTAACCATCGGGCGTAAAAAAGATCATTGATAACGCGTAATCAAATGGCAGTCAAAATGGCAAGATAAAATGGCAAGCGTGTGGCAAGCATGGCGTGACCTTTTATATTGGTATAAATAAAATCGTCACATTCCTAGCCAATTTCAGTCCAACGATGCCTAGGAGTTTTTATATATTGTTCCGAGATTTCTTACTAACGTATTTCCATGGTGTGATAAACTTTGCTGAAGCGAAACTCAAAAAAAGTACATTCTTCTCAAAACAACATCAAAAGAATGACAGGATTTATTTTACTTATATTTTTCTGTAGGTGATATTTGCCCTGCTGGTTACTTTTGTCCCATTGGTTCTAAGCGTCCAAAGCCCTGTACACCGGGTTATTACTGTGCACATGCTGGATTGTCATCACCAACAGCCAAGTGCAGCGCTGGGTACTATTGTAATCATAGCTCCACTACACCAAACCAGGCAAAATGTCCACCTGGGTATTATTGCCCTAATGGCACCGGTGTCCCATTTTCTTGTCCTAGTGGCAAGTTTTCAAGAACGTACGGCAACGTGAAACTCGAGGATTGTAGGAACTGTATTGCAGGGAAATTTTGCGCGGGAACTGGTCTTGATGAACCCACAGGTGATTGTGCTGCGGGCTATTACTGCCCGGGTGGTCAAGCCACGTCCACGCCTTCAGGGTTAGAATGTACCCTTGGACATTATTGCCCCAATGGAAGTGCTTCTCCACGTCGATGTGAGAGTGGCACATACCAGAACGAACCGCGGCAAAAAGATTGTAAGACATGCCCTGCTAGATATTACTGCAACAGCACTTTCTCTGCCGTCATAAACCCAGTACTATGTGAAACAGGTCATTATTGTCCAGATGGAACCGGTGACTACAGAGATCATCCATGTCCTGAACGTAAGTGTTTCAAAGTATTTGAGAATATTGTCTACTTTAGGTGAATGCCTACTATTGGACAAATCCATGACAAAGTTTTTGAATCACAATATTTTAAACTGAAATTTAATGCTGATTTCAAGTCTGAAAAGAAAAAAGGGGTGTCCCGAAGTGGTTTTTGAGATATCCGCGATTTGATGCATGCGCACCTTCAAGATTTTTAAGGTCAAAGAAAACCACCATCCCAAGAAAAAATTCATAGCGCGAACCGTATTGAAGGTTTTAACAGAGCCTACATTCTCACTGCCTGTTTTATACTATTTTTAATCTATTGCATGCAGTATTATATGTTTTTGTTTGTTTTTCAGGATTTTTCAGTGGAGAGCGAGGGTTGATGCACGCCGATAACTGTACCATCTGCACGGCTGGATCATACTGTAGAACCCCAGGTCTTACTGCACCCAGTGGTTCCTGCTGGGGTAGATTCTATTGTAGAGAGGGTTCTCTCCTACCAAATCCTGAAGACGATCGACTCGCCTCTACCCATTGGCCCCATCAACGTTTTCCTTTTGAATACTTGAATGACGCATGTCCTCCGGGGCATTACTGCGTGAATGGAAGTAAGGTACCAGAACCGTGCCCTCCGGGATTTTTCCACAACACTGGTCGCATTGCATCAAGAGCTGAATGCTTGCCCTGTCCAATAGGAAAATACTGTCCGAATATTACAATATCGGGTGGTGTTGCTCCCAATTGTAGTGCAGGGTATGTGTGCACTGGAGGCTCAAGTAAGCCTGAACCTGATACTCCGAGTATGGGCTACCAATGCCCGCCTGGGTTTTACTGTCCGTCAGGTGAGCAATTAAAAGGATCTGTAATTACTGAACAGAACTTAAGGCCACATCTGGCAAAGTCCTCAGTCCCCGTCTCATAAAAACCATAAATCTTGTTGCATTTGCAAATTGACTTCCTTTCATTAAGAAAAGTCCATTTACTTTACTTTTCTTTGAAACTTTTAATAATCCTGTGACATAACCTTTTATCCATCTGTAGGAACAAACGCTCCTCTCAGCTGCCTACCAGGATCCTACCAACCTAATTCTGGCCAAGGAAAGTGCACAAAGTGTAGTCCAGGCAGTATGTGTCCATACCAAAATATGACCCAGGTCGTACCCTGCAAAGCTGGATACTACTGCCCCGATGGAACACCTAAACCGTGCCCACTAGGCACCTACGGAAACAAAACAGGCCTTAATAATATCGACTTATGTACGGATTGCCCTGCTGGGAAGTTTTGTTCCGAGGCAGGAAGTACAAGACCGAAGGGTGATTGCGCAAAGGGGTATTTCTGTGAAGGCGGTGCCAATTCTTCTACTCCAGGTCCGAATCCCAAGTACCCCAAAAATGGACTTTGTCCAGAAGGGCACTATTGTGTAGAAGGTACCCAAGCACCTCAGCAGTGTCCTCCAGGAACATTCCGTAACACTACTGGAGCGGAATCATTAGATCATTGTCTTGACTGCCGCCCTGGCTGGTACTGTGCTGGTTACGGCAACAGTAAGCCGACAGCGGAATGCGCGCCAGGGTATTACTGTCCAGAGTTTTCAAGAGCCAATGTGTCTAAACCAACCGGATATATTTGCCCAGTAAATCACAAGTGTCCAAAAGGAACTGCCGATCCCATGAAGTGCAAGCCAGGTTAGCATTGTGATCAACGCTGGTTTAAAATTACATTTATAGATTTTGTTGAAATGATCACAAAACAATAATTTCAGGTTGAGGTTGGAGTAGATAAAGTGTAGTAAAGTTTTTTTTCTACTTCCGTAGCCTGAGAAAGCAGACGTCGTTTTCGCTTCCCCATTCTCACGCGGGAGGACGAATAAGCGAAAAGTAGATCTGTTTTCTCAGGTTACTACTTCCTCAACTGGAAACCATTCTTTCGTGGTCCATTTTTCATTCAAAATTGCTTTTTCTAACGTGTTATCAACTCTAATTTGGCCAGGTTCAAACCAAGATTTACCAGGCCAATCTACATGCGATCTATGTCCACAAGGTTTTTACTGTCGACCAACACCCATAAGATGCCCAAGTTATCACTACTGTCCAGCTGGCGTCACTGTACCAATACCTTGCCCAAATGGAACGTTCACGTACGATAACATGACCGGTCTGGCAAACGCATCGCAGTGTCTTCCCTGCATTACAGGGCACTATTGTCGTATTGGACAGATAATTAATACATGCGCTGGAGGCTTTTACTGTAAGAGTGGAAGCCCAGATCCTAACCCAGATGGCTATGGTCCGCCAGTCGTGGCAGGTCCGTGTCCGATGGGTTACTTCTGTCCTAATGGTACTAAAGCTCCGATACCGTGTCCAGATAATACAATGAAGAATTACACGGGAGGTGCTGGGACTGTTTGGGACTGTTTCACGTGTCCTGCTGGCCGATACTGCATTAACGGTAGGTTAAACTCGGAACATCTCTCGATAGACTGAAGATAAACAGCACGATATATGTTCAGGATTTTGAAACGAAAAATATCAGTGTTCAACCACACATCATTTGGAGATGTTTCCACGAAAATTATGGTTACAGACATCCTCGGGAACCCAGGGGAAAGATTCTGTCGCTCGTTTCTCACTACCAGAAAAAGTAACCCTGGGAACGAAGTCTGTTAGAGCTTGTTCCGAAAGTGAAAATGCTTCTCTTTTCTGATTAGTCGACCCCAGGAGGTCGACCAATCAGTATCAAGTATAGTTAGACAAATAAAATATACAGTTATCAGTGTCTGCTCTCTGATTGGTTGTATTATTGAAAGCCGCCATTTGAATTTTGACTTCCGGAAGAAGCTCTATCAGACTTCGTTCTCAGGGGTATTTTTTTCTGATAGCGAGAAACAAGCCACAGAATTTTATTCCTTGGTTCCTGAGGATGGGTCACAGACCGGTTCTGATAACAACGGATGTCGTATGAACGCTACGGCAAATTCATAGCTGTATCGTAGTAGTGACGTACTTTACCGTAACCATAACTACGCATTGTGATTGGATAATTCGCATGAAAACAATGGGAAGCCATTTTATACATACTACACCGTGTACGTGCTGTAAGTACCGTACGTTTCCCACTCATATGAAATCCGCTCTAAGACGCCGTGCTGTAGACAGTATTTTAACCGTAATCCTAACTACGCATTGTGACTGGATGTGGCATTTTCTCATGTCACGTTTTATTTTGTCACGACAGGATCAGCAAATGGAGTCCCTTGTCCTGCTGGTCATTACTGTGAGATAGGAACGTATCCAAAGAAATGCCCAATCCATCGCTATCGAGATATTACAGGCGGTAAAAGCTTAAACGATTGTTTCGAATGCCCTGCTGGATATTGGTGTAACATGACGGGAATGAACAACTACAACAACAGCAGATGTCCTCTCGGACATTACTGCCTTAAAGCCCAGAAACCGACCATTTGCCCAGCCGGACGCCGTCGAGAAATTCCTGGCGCGAGAAATACCACGGATTGCGGTCTTTGTCCCGGAGGACACTACTGCCCAGAAAACAGGACGAACATAGAAGGTATTATTTGTCGAGAAAGATATTATTGTCCTCCTGGGTCAGCCTACGAAAGATTGTGCCCTGCTGGAAGCTACTGCAAGAGAAATGCATCGATACCTGCTGTGTGTCCAGGTATGTGTAAATGTGTAATCTTGAGCAAAGTTATAGATAGGCTATGGGAAGCGTGTGCGCTGTTAATGGGATGCCTTTCACCGCTGGGGTCTCAGGTTCAATCTCTGGACCTGCTATCTCATGTGAATAGAGTTGTTTGTTGGTTCTCTCCTGTGCAGCCATCGAGGGATTTTCTCCGGGTTCTCCAGTTTTTCCTCCCTCCGCAAAAATCAAATTCGCCTTAGATTGGAGCTTAGCCCTGTAATAAATGACCCACGTTGTTTTACGACAACGAAGAGCCTTGTAGAGGCTCATTTAAAGTTTCTTACCAGTAAAAAGAGACGTGATGAAAAATACAAGAAACTATTCGTAGAGTTTCCGAACGTTGTCGAGCATAAGATTAGCTGCTAGTTACGCTGGCACGTATTTTGTCAATTCTCCAACAACAGGGGCGGATCCAGGAGGGTGTCCCTAGGTGTACCGGACACCCCCACGGGCCAAGCGTGAGGGTTTTTTTTCAGTAAATATATCAGTCTTCTTATTTTTTACGACTTCTGTTTCTTGAATCTTTTCTTAGCAACGGTTGCACAAGATAAAATCTAAAAAAAAGTACAAATTAAATAGGTCAGAACAGGATTATTCATGACGTCACTATTTCGTTACTTTTTCCTTTTTGAACACGCCCCTCGCAAATTTCTGGATGCGCCCCTGAACAACCCACAGTAAAGCCTGGTTCTCACTAGCGACGCAAGCATAAGCGCAAGGAACGTACGCAGACTCAGTAGGGTACTGCTCATTAGCGCTGCTTGTCTTTTCTCACACCTCGGTGATAAATGCAGTACTGAGTCTGCGTATGTTGCTTACGCTTATGCTTGCGCCGCTAGTGAGAACCAGGCTTAAATGCCCACAGTCATACCTTTAATATTTATCCAAAGACGCAAATGACCACGCAAGAGAGAACAACCGCTCTCTATAGATCCACCAATTTCTAGCAGTAGCTTACTCCTTTCTTTCAACTTGCCCTTTCTTCCGTTTCATCATTATAATACTTCTTTTAATGTGTCATAGGTGGTTATTATTGTGTGGAGGGAACGTCTTCACCAGTGGCTTGTGATTATCCGTACCATTGTCCAAACGGGTCGTCGTTTAAAAAACTATGTAAGCTGGGCTACCTTGCCTTGGCAAAGAATAAACTTCGTGTTAACCACACCCAGGTGTGCCAAATCTGTCCAGCCGGTACTTACGGTAATGAGGAACAACGACGAAACTGTACAGAATGTCCACCAGGATATTTCTGCCCGGCGGGAACCATTGGACCTCACCAAAACCCCTGCCCTATGGGATACTACTGCCCGGCAGAGAGCGGGGACAAGTACCCCTGTCCTGCTGGTAGCTATGGCAACCGCTCACTAGCGACAAGTCCATCAGACTGTTATCAGTGTCCAAATAACACCTTCAATAACATCGCTGGAAGAACGGCGTGCAGGCCTTGTGGAAGCAGTTCCACTGCAGGAAAAGGACAAGCTAAGTGTACGTGTATTGGTATTAACCGAGCGTTCCAGATATCCGATGGTTCTTGTCAGTGTTTGTCGGGTTACGTCTATTATGATGAAGCCGACTTGCAAAAGAAAGAAGGCAATAGCGACAATGATTGTCAACCAGAGGTAAGCTATCTTGCATTAAACCCCAGTGAGCTCTAAGGTTTTTGAAACCTTTCTCTCTTTTCTTCAAGCTCTCATCGTTTCTTCCCTTTCCTTTCTTTGTTATACCATCCTAAGCACACTCCATTATTTAAGTTCGCTGCCTTTTTCTCTTTTCGATTCCTTCCTCTTTCGCTTTCTTTCCTTTGATTTTCCTACTTCTTTCCTTGAATTTATTAAGTCCGTGTTATAGTTCTCCCCAGCCTTCTAATTGTTTCTCTTAAAGAAATTAAGATTTTGTTAGTTGAAACCCGGCAATTCCATGGTATTTGAAACCTTCCTCCCTTCTTCCCACCCTTAACATTTTTCCCCTTCCCTTCTCTTCCCTTCTCTAATTATCCCCTTCTTTTAATTCCCTTTCTCTCTCGTTAAGATTTTCACCACCATTCTGTTCTTTCTCTCGATCAAATTAGGTTGACACGCGATGTGGCAATGGAGAGTACCGCGAAGCAGCGACGAGATCGTGTAAAACTCTGGAAGTCTTGCAGAAAGAGTGCACAGATATCACATGCAATGGACCAGGCGAATTCAAACAAGAGTATGGCAAATGTGTTTGTAATTACGATCCCATTGAATGTGACTTACAGTGTGAGGCCACAAGACCCAGGTATACTGTCCGAAGAAATGATTTGGGCAAGCTGGAAATGGTGGCGTCAAACGGCACCTTCTCCGCCACTCAAATAATCACTGGAGAACTTGGCGTCAGTGATTTTGATCGTAGTGATCACTCTATGGAAATAATCTCGTACGGGTTAGACAGTATTGCGGGATATATCCCTCGGGATTTCGCCCAAGCTAATGAAATTGTAACCTCCACCCCCGTGATCACTCCTACTCAAGTACCTACTGCGTCTGCGCGGCGTAGACGGAGGGCCGTCACGCCTATCAGTAACGACACCACGACAAGCAGTAACGCAAGTCAAACTGTCAAAAATCCGACGTTCTGTTTTCTCATTGGACAAGCCTTGGCCTTCAAAATTCAAATCAACGAACAGAATCGAACTCTAAGTCATTATCCACGATATCGAAAAAATCACCTGTTTAACACTAATCCTTCCTTCGACTATGGCAACTTCCGCCAGCTTCATTCCATAATCACCGAAACAAACAAGACCCTGTACATGTTTGTCCACGTGTTTGAGGAGCCGGGAACGTTTGTGTTTTATGATAACGCTGTGCCGTCAAGAGAGACTGTTGTGTCTGTCATGAAACTGGGCGAGAAGTGTCCTTTCAATAGAAGCATAGAGTCGACAAACGAGAGAAGTTTTGATCTACTTGGAGTTAAGAAAGCCGAGGTAAGCCCTGGAATAACCAGAAACAACTTTGAATGATGATATAATGCACTAGTCAGCGTAACCCCTCCACCCCACCACCACCACCACCAAGCGGGAACGAAACGGCAGATTCATAGCTGCAAACCGTACCATAACCATACCCTACGCGTCACCTTCTGCGGTCTGGGATTGGACGAGTAGATAGAGGGAAGCCATTTCAGTGTTATTGTATCCCGTATCATTACGTGTGTAAAACAGTGACAAAGCTTTCCTAAGCATGCGTCGTTCTTAATAAGAAACCCAAATATGCTTGTATGATTGCGAAACAATGCTTTCATGTCAAGGCTGGTGTAGACAATATGTATACACCTACTCAAAACTCGACTTGAATTAAAGCATTGTTTCATGGTCTTCCAAGCAAATTCAGGGAGTCTATTAACAAATAAACTAGAAATGACACGGGTAGTGTGAGAATTATCAGTTCTAACGATCGTTTTAATATTTTTTACTGACTTTTTCCCCCCCAGCCTCGGAATCTAGAACCAAACTGGAAAGTGATTTACGGCATGACAGTGTTCATGTTCATCTGTATTATCATGTTAATCATCGCCATTTTCATTTGGAGGCCAAAAAGTTTTGGGAAATACCCCATTGCGTCACTGAGACCAAAGTACAAAGCCTTGGGTGCACCAATTCCTGTCGTTCCTATCCCAGGAATCGACGACAATCCCGAAGAACTTGGGCCACGAGGAGTTGCCGAGGGAGCGCCATCATCCTACGAGAGTCACAATGTGAGGTTCGAGCTGGAAAATTTCAGTGTGAGAACGCTTTACGACAAGCTGGAAGATCAGACATTGCACATGAGTTCGCAGCTGTCCAGACATCAAGCTGATCTGAAGGGATTCTTTGATCGTATTATGCAACAGACAGACAAACTCAAAGGAATGCTGGACAATCTGGATGTGTCTGCTCTGATTAAAGTGAGTGAGACGGTCTTTTTGATCCACTATTGAGTATAGAGCAGGGGTGCTTTCCATTTACCTGGAAAAACCGGAAATTTCGGTTGGAAAAACAAACGGTATGTGTCATTCAGATTGGAAAGTTCCGGAAAACTCTGTCTACCGAGCGAGGTAATCCACTTTTCCCGCTCTTTCCGGTTCTTCCGGTAGACGCGTGTACCATTTGTGTTTTCCCGCTCTTTTTTGGTTGGAAGACACGCGTATCATTTATTGTTGTTTTTTTAGCAAACAAATTTCCAACCGGTTGGATTGGATGGTTTAAATGGAAAGCACCTCAGATTTTGTATGACTGTGAAAAGCTCGCCGCACGAACATGGCGCGGACGCGGTCAAGGCACGGCAAGTCACATCAAAATTCTAGGAAACATAACTAATCGTGCCGCGAGCTTTTCACAATCATGGGAAATCTGCTCTAATAGTGATATTGTTAAAATTTGAAGGCCACACGGGAACAGGAACGTACTGGCGGTGGTGATAGACAAGGCGATGTGACACGCGAAAGCCATCAGCAGGCTCAACCCTCTTCTGAGAAGCCGACCCACAAAGGCGCCATGACGGCTGGAGCACAAGTTCGCGAACAAGACCTCATGGCAAGTCTGCAAACTCTCCTTGAGAGAGTAGAAAAAGGAAACTTTGGTGAGTACGAATGTCATTGTTTGCTTGTTGTTTGATCAAATTTCCTGATTTTGCGACGTTATTTTTCCTTTTCGGACCTGTTCCTTGAGATCGAAACTTTTCATCAAAGTTTTACTTTGTTATTCTCAAAGTCCATAGTACTCGATTTTAGCTATTTATCATTTGCTTATCGACAGCGGATAAGATTCTTTCGAATAATATTTTGAATGACATATTTCAGGTCAGCCTTATATTGTTGGTATGCCTGCAGAAGGGACTGTACAGCAACCTGGAATAGTCCATACTGTGCCATCTCAGTATCCAACAAGCGAGGCACCTACCACCCAGTGGGAAATCCACAGCACAAGCGATGTTAGTGAATTCTTGCGTACAATGAATAAAGAACGAATGCACTTGGAGCAACAGTTGAGCAGAGAAGAAGAAACATCAGTGCACAAGGTCATCAAGGAACAGGTTAGCGGAATAAATGATTTAACACATGTCAACCCAATAGCATCCAGGATACATCATAGCATCACTCCAATGTCTATGGGGATTTATTTAACTGGGATTCCATAAGCTTTCAAATGGAGCAAAACCAATCTCTTTTGTCAATTTTGATGTGTTCTACTTTGTGAAAGGCTTTGTTTGGCGATTAGATACATTCTTAGTCATTCGGTTGCAACCCTTTGCTAGTTAAAAAAGTGTCCAATTCTTGCCGATATGATCTTTCACAGGAGCAAAAGCGAGCCGAAGGCATGAAGGCGTTAGCAGAGAAACTCGCCAACAGGCTCGCAGCAGGAGATTTGAGCGAAGACGAGATGAAAGCCGTCATAGATGATCACGAGAAAGAAGTTGCCAAACTTGAGAACGCATTAGATGCCGAGAAAGAAAAGCAGATGTCTAACTTGAGAGAGAAACTGAGGAAGCGAAGAGAAGAGAAAGAAGCTGCCTTGTTGAGAAAACAAAAGGAGGAGGTAAATAAGTGGCGGTGAAGTACGGTGAATGGTGGTGAAGTAAGGTGAAGTGCAGTGAATGGCGGTGAAGTTGTGCAGTGAACAGCTGACCTTATGTAGAATCAATACTGAGCACATGGTCAGAAGGGTTATAGGCTCTGTAAAGAAAATTTTTATTTGATTATTTGAAGGCTGAAAAATCTAAGATCAAGCTTGATGACGTGGAACCCAAAGCTGGCGTCGAAATCCTCATCAAAAGCCAAGAAGGCCTGCAGGAAACTATTATCCAGGAAGAGATCATTGGCCAGGCAAAGGCTGAGATGGAGGCATCCAATGAAGAAGCAGAGTCTTACAGAAGGAAGATGGGAGACATGTTCTGTAGTACAGTGGTAAGATAGATTAAAAAAATATTGTCTTGAAGATACAAAATTGTTCGGATGCAACATTGGAAAAGTATGAGGGCTTTCATTATTAGAGCATGGGGATTTGGGCAAAGTATGGGTGTTTACGTTGCTGGTTTACGGGGATTTACGAGGTTGTGGAACATTCGAAATCCTTGTACACCTTATTAACCGAGCGCGAGGGCCGTACCGTAAGTTTATGGACAGAGTTTTTCCCACTGCTTTATAACCCAAGCGCGTTGGGCCACAAAAAAGTGGAAAAAACGAGAGTGCATATCTTACTACGTGTGGACCGAGCAAGCGAGGTTAATAAGGGACTGTTCATTAATTATCCCTGGGGGGGGGGGAGGGGAGGGGGGGACTCGAAAAATTTTCTCGCAAAAAAGGGGGGCTTTAATGGTTTTTGCTGACTTAGAGGGGGGGTTGAAAGAACCAAGGGGGGCTTTGAAATTTTTCCCCTTCCCCTCCTACTTTTCCTCCAGCCCACCCCAAGGGATATTTAATGAACAGTCCCTAAGATGTTTATTATATGGCAAGCGGCAAACACAAGAATTCCCACAGGATTCTGGATTCCGCTACACAAACAACGGGAGATGTAAAATAACGCATTGTTTCCTGTCCAGGATGATCTAGTAGCCTCCGGGTCCCTTGATCCTGATGCCGCTGAACAGCTAAAGAAAGAACAAATGAGCGCTGAAGAGAAGCTGGCACGTGACCTGGCCCAACGGAAGGCACTACAGATGTCGTTACTGAAGGCAAAACTAGCGAAAAAGAAGAAAGACAAGTTGAAAAAACTCCGACAGGAAGAAGAAGCTGAAAAGGCTAAGGTACTGACATAATTATCTCGTTACTGACATAATTCACTTGATACAGACTTGATAATAGCGTACTTCCGAGATATGCTTCGCTTGTCACGTATAAAGGTTTCAGCACGAGGCTTCGTGCTAAATTAAATTTATTCTTTTCTCCTGTCATGGATCACTGAGCATTATCCACGAAGCCTCACGTTCAAACCTTTATTTAATCACGGTAATTATGTTGTCTCTGGCTAGAGTGCTTTCAGTCACACTGTTGAATAGTTCGATGAATTTATCTAATTTAGTTAGCTATTTAGTTGACGTCACCTAAAATAGTAAATGCGCGCCAAAATAACGGTCGTGCAA